>CABHPH010161484.1:0-44012 GCA_902168325.1 Peromyscus nudipes | reverse complement strand
AAAAAAAAAAAAAAACTTGCTTTATAAACATTGATATTTACAGAAAGAAGCAGGGATTCATATATTAATAATTTATATTCGTGTTATTGCTACTTATTAATGTTAATACTAAAAACACACACACACAAAAAGATTGCCACCTACTTTGGTAAAACTTTGTCAGCTGTAGAACTCCATCCTCAGGGAAATAGATCTGAGGCCTGATCTTCCATCTCCACATTGGACCGCCTTGTACCTCAATTTTCACCTTTGAAAAACCTATCATTTAGTGATTGGCGTTCTCCATGCCCAGTTGGGTAGCAGGATGAACATTGTGTGTTAATCACGGGGCCTGTTCCTTTTACAGAAATGTCCTGGAAGGAACTTTACCCAGCTGATGTTTATAACTGTGGTGGAGAAGTGCCTGATAGATAAAAATTAAATAACAAAAAGATGAGAATAGAAAAGTTACACTCTGGCCTCTCCGTTCTACTAACGTTCTCGCAGGGCCTGAGGGTTGCATTCTTGCCTGAAAATGTGCATGTTGTCAGTTTGTAATACGAAGAGAAATTGGGGGGGGGTTCAGAATCGGAGAAGTAAAATCCAAAGGGCTGATTAGTGAGCTGGCACTTAGTGGTTAGGATGGAACCCTCCAGTGGAGCCGTGGAGACTGAGGTCTTACTCTTCATGGTTCCCGGGAGGCTCCTCGGCCCTTGGAAGAAGACCTACTGACCATCGTCAGCCCTTCCTGGTGCCCAAAAGGTCAGTGTGCTCTCCAGGCTGGGCTCGGTCTTAACACCGCTTTCCTTTAAACAGTCTCTCCTCCATGAAAACTGCAGGAGAACATCAAATTTGTGCCTTTTTTTTCTCTGTTTCCCCAGCTCCCAGTTGCCCTCCTAAAAATGATTGAAAGCTCCACGGGAGCTGGCCTCACAGTGTGAAGCCTCTCTGTGAGACAAATGAAAGCCACTTCTGGAACCCTCTCCAGCGGTGCCTAGCCTTACCTTCTCCAAGGAGGTGGTTCTTACTCACTGGAGGAAGCTGGCCCCTCCTAGGGAGCCCCATTATTGAGTGGAGTTTCTCCTTTGGTATCTCACAGTATCACTTGTCTGAAGAGAGGTGCAACAGTTGTTTTGCATGGTGTTGCTCAGTAGATAAAGTCCAGGAGACTTGAGTTCTGCATTGTGGTCTGTGGCTACACTAGAAAAGCGTGGGGCTCTGGCATAGGTAAAAAAAAAAAAAAAAAAAAAAAAAAAAAGCCCAGTTTGAACTGTCTGAAGGGGCATTCATTGGAAGGGCAGCAAAGTGTGCTTACAGTGCCCAGCTCCTCCCACTCCGATGCCTGCCCCTGTACAGAAATGCTGCCCTGGCTCCCTAAACCAACTTTCCACACTTCCATCCTGGAACCTTCAGAGTTCTGAAGATGCTGAGAACCACTCACCCACTCCTCAGAAGCTGGTCTTCAGTTCCCATTGAAATGATGATCATCCTGGTTAAGGTTGTGCTGGAGCAGAAGGTACAATAATTTCCAGGATACAGACCTCCATTTTCCCAGAAGGTGGCAGGTTGCACAAAGAAACTCTGTCCTGGGGATGTACCTGGGATATCCGATATAGAAGTCACCGTTTTGAGCCTGTAGAATTCGATCTGGATGCTCTGGAAGCCACAATTACTGAATGTTCTTGACCAACTTACACTATTTTACCTGCTGTCCCAGGCTTATTGCCGGCTTCCTACGATGCCCTTCCAACAGCCCTCTGTAGGGCTGAGCCCAAACATGCCTTATTCATTGGCGCTGTGCTCTCTCCCTGCTCAGAACCCACAACCTAACTGCCTTTGTTGCAGCTTATATGAGGTGAGAGAAGCCCAGCAAAGGTACCAGGTAGGGCTCTGCTCCCCTGTTCTGTCCCAGAACCTGTACACAGAAAGCAGCAGAGAAATGTTTGCTTGCTAGTGAAAGGGCCACATTGCTGATCCACAAACGTCATCCTTAGATCACTGACACGACAGCCTTCTCTTCCTGCCTTGCACAGTCTATAGACTCTTCTCCAGGTTGAGATGGATCTCCTGACCTTTGGTTCAATAGCAATATGGTTACAAAATAGTCAAGTCCAGCTTCTCTCCTCAGTCTGTGGGCTAATTAGAGAAACACAAGTGCAGAGAAAACAATTAGAAGGCAATTAAGTCCTGCTGGGAGGTGTTGGCTGGAAGTGGGGATGGGAATGGTCCGCCCATGGGGGAGGTGATAAGGGACATGACTTCACCTGTCACGTGAGGCTGGGAGCAAATCTTCAAAACAGCAGCACTGACCAAAATCTTCAAAACCGCCCAAAGGAGAAAGTGAGTGTCACCACCCTGGTAATATTTATTCAATTGTCCACTCAGTTTCGCCCGCCCCCTCCCCTCCAGCAGTCCCTCCTTCAGCTCTGCCTGGGTCTCTCTTTTCTGAGAAAAGAATCATTTGGAAGCCCACACTAATAATATTTCACTGGATATGAATCCTGCTCCATGCTGACCTTGCTTTTGTTTGGAATCCATGCCGATACTGGGGCTTTCTGGGGATCCTGCATGACCTATCCCACTTGATTTGATCAATCAATTTAATGACTGCCTTCTGTACCCCACTAGTGCTCAGGTCTCCAGCCCCACCTTGATTTTAGTCTAGGAAGACCAAACCTGCAGACCTGTACAGTAAGATAGTACAAGAGTACTTCCTTCATCAACCAGCTCAGCAAGTTACTGAAGGCTCTGATTTTTCATGGGAACGGGACTCGTTGGTGTGACCGGAATACAGGTTTGCCTCCTCTAATGCTTGCTTTTGGGAATGGGAAGGCTAATGGAATCTGGGAGCTCACACAAGAGGCCTTTGTACTAAGTCGGGTAACAGATGATAGTGACTTGGACCAGAGTACTAACACTGGAGGCAGAGAAGGGGGACAGATTGGTTTAATTGATTGATTAAAACACATTGGGTTGATTTGAAAGCCAATTCCAAAATCCAGTGGAAGTGATTCTTGATTTATCTAAAGCCTGTTGCCAGAACCCCGTAAGTTGATGGAGACTGCTAATAACCACCAACTTGGTAAGATATATAATTCATATTGTGACCATTGCTGAATTGTAACCTACTCCTGAGGGAAAACTGAGAGAATTCATAACAATGGAGAAAGACAGACCAATAGGAAAGAGTAGGGGTTTTTAAATGATGCTCTCCATCGGGGAACCTCAGAGTTAATGTTAGTTAACTTCCACCAGTGCTACCTGATGACATTCTAATGCAAACTGTGGTCCTTCCTTCCTTCCTGGGTTGCCGAGGACCACTACTCACTACTCTCGTCTAGTGAGTGTTCTAGGGAGAAGCAGACTGGTGAGCACCTGTCTCCGCAGCACTCAGGAGGCAGGAGAAGCAGCTTGAGATTTCAAGAACAAACCAGGCAACATAATGACCTGTCTTGAACAAACAAAAACAGTCCACAGGATAGGACTGCATGGTTAAATGTCTCAAGCAGAGGGGAGCTAAAGCATCGTTTGATCCAGTGGTTGCCAGCCAACCCATTCCCAGGTGAGCAATTTAAGCACATGGACCAGTGCAAGGCCAGAGGGTGGAGATGAAAGGAAAACACTGTCAGCACAGAAATAATATCTGTGCTGACAGTGTTAAAATAATAAATAATTAAATAATAATTTAATTATCATGAAAATGTTGAATTTGGAGTTGACATCCCATTGGTACATCATCCTCATACTCCCTTTAACAAGTCAAGAGGTTCCTGTCCAACCGGTGACTACTTAACCTAGTCACCATGGAGATATTCAGTTGTTAGCTCATCCTACTGACCAGCTCTCCTCCTTGAACTGAGTTGAGATAGTCATTCTTTTAAAGCCCCCCCCCAAAAGATGGGGGGTGAAATATCTTAGCAGTTAAGAGCACTGGCTGGTCTTCCAGAAGACCTGGATTCTATTCCAAGCACCCACATAGACTATCCAACTACTACCTAGCCCCAGTTCCAGGGGATCTGATGCCCTCCTCTGGCCTCCTTGGACAATGCACACACGTGGTGCACAGACATATATGCAGACAAACATACACATAAAAAAATCTTTAAAAAGGAGTCAATTACTATCCTTTTATAAATTCTTATGTAATAAAGTATGTATTTGACTTCTAAGATATATATGTGCAGGTATCTCTAGACTATGGGATTATGAATTATTAAAAGCTTTCCCTTTTATATATGTTTAAAAGTTTATAAATCTTGTTCTTAATTTTTGTATAGTTTGATTGGTGGGGTGTATTTTTGTGACAGGGTCTCATAAAGCCCCGCTGGCCTTAGACTTCACTGTGTAGCCAAAGATGACCTTGAATGTCTGATTCTCCTCCTTCCTCCCTATGTTCTGAGAATATAGGTGTGCATTCCTGCCATTCCTGGTTTTATGCAGAGCTGAGGATTGAACTGAGGACCCTGTGTATGGCAGGCAAGCACTGTACCAAATGAACTGTATCCTGAGGCCTTGGTTTGAACTCTTTAAAAAAGTCACTCATAACTTTTAAGCATATAGAATATGATAGTTCCCTCATCTGAGATTCTGCTTTCCATTGTGTCAGTTATCTGAGCGAAACTGTGCTCTAAAACCTTCAGTGGAAAATTCCAGAAATAGGCAATTTACACATTTAAAAATTCATTTCTTTCTGAGTAGCCTGATGAAACCTTTGGTTGAAATGAGCCATCCCTATGTCCAGCATACTTACAACATGCATGATACCTGCCTGTTAGTTCCTTAGTAGCCATGTTGATTACCAGGCTAACTATACTGAGATCACAGGGCTGGTATCCAAGCAACCTTTATCTTATTTAACAGTGGTCCCAAAGTGCAAGAGTAGTGATGCTAGAAATTCAGATAGGTAGCACACAGGAAGATGGAGAGACAAAGACACAGACAGACAGACACAGAGAGAGCACATTCATAAGTCTTTAATTAGAGGATATTGTAATTGTTCTACATATTATTAATTTTTGTTAGGAAAGAGCATATGTGATTTGGTACTATCCATATTCAGGTAGCCCTGGGGTCTCAGAATGTATCTCTGCAGATGTGAGGGACAACTACTAGGCAGATTTTCTATGTAAAAAATAGTAGCATCCCAATTAGTACCCTTGTTTAACCACAAGATGGAGTAGTGTACAACAGAATAAGCAACTGAGCGTCCCAGCAGTGAGGAAGGGATTCCAGCCGCCTCCTAGATTTCACCTCAGTGATTCTGGTGTGCTTTCTGCCCTCTGACAGTACCATGTGTGTGGATCTTTCTAAATCTACCCACTGCAGACACATTTCTAAATCCTCATTTGTTCCTTTATGCTTACATTTCAACTTATAGTTATCTCACCATTAAATCAAGTCCTTTCAGTGAAAGATGTACATGGTTAGAAAAGACTTGCAGCCAAACTTTGGAGGCTTCGGAGCCGCCCCTACTGGAGAACACTTGCCAGTAAGTCTGGCATCCACTGCTTCCACCTCAAACCCTGAGGTCCCCAGAACTGGACATCAGTTGCCATTTCGAAATTGTGTTTGATCAATGATTTAAATCATTTATAAGCTGTCTAAAGGCTAATGTACTAAGGTGGAGGGGGGCACACAGAAGGCATTTGATTCAAATTGGGTGAAGACAAATGCTGATTGAGCACCTGAGACTTCCGGTTCAGAACATCACAAGATGATGAATAAGAGGAGTGTGGGGGTCATACAAGGCCCCGGGGCCTGGGGAGAAGCTCGATCTCAATGCAGAGCTCAGATTAACAAGAGCAGCCTTTTCTGCCCAGCTCTTCACCCAACCCGGCATGGTGCCTAGGCTGCCAATGTGGCTTTTCTTCCTTCCTTCCTTCCTTCCTTCCTTCCTTCCTTCCTTCCTTCCTTCCTTCCCTTCTCCCTCTCTCCCTTCCTCTCTCTCTTACCCTTTTATGAGTCAAGTGAATCGTTTCTATTTTGCATCTACATTTTCCTAATAAGTCCTGGCCTCTAACTGCTAATCTTCTCTTATTGTTATGACAAGAACATTCAGAACTCTCCTAGCTCTTTCGAAATGTCCAATACATTGCTGTTAACTGTGGTCACCACTTTGCACGAAAGAAGCCCAGACCTTAAGTCTATCTAACTAACTTAGTGCCCACTGGCCAGCCTTACCCAGCCCTCACCCTACTCCTTCAGCCTCTGAGCACTGCCAGTCTACAGACAACTTCTGAGATCAGCATTCTCTTTTGTCTTCATGTAGGAGTACAACGTGCAATGCTTCTTTCTGATGCTAGGTCACTTCACTTATCCTAACGTCCTCCATGGACATTTAGGCAAGTGGTTCTCAACCTTGTGGGTTGCGACCCATTGGGGAGTCGAGCAAACCCTTTAACAGGGGTGGCATATCCGATATCCTGCATGTCAGATATTTGCATTACAACTCATGACAGTAGCAAAATTACAGTTAAGAAGTTGCAAAGAAAATAATCTTATGGTTGGGGGTCACCACAATATAAGGAACTGTATTAAAGAGTCGCAGCATTAGGAAAGTTGAGAACCATTGGTTTAGGCAGTAATGCTTCTCTCAGGAGGATCCAGTCCCCACTGGAGACACCCACTCCTGGCAACGCTCAAATCTGAAAGTGGGCTGTAAGTAAATTGTAGTGGAATCCCTCCACTATAGAAAATCTTTACTCTATACTGTCTGCCTAGAGAGGGGAAAATTCAGTGATGTCACAGATAGGCTGATCCGTGATAGCAGGCCAAGATGCTCTTGGTGATCTAGAACTGTAGCATTAGGATTCAAAGCAAGATTACTAAACTGAGAAAGAAAACAAAAATTGCCAGTGATCTCAGCATTATCCCCAGCCAACAGCTGGCAATTGTTAGGGCTTCTTCTGTAGCGCGCTGCCACGAAAGGGTGTTCTCCTGGCTGCCATTAGAGCACACACAATTTAAAAACCCATCTTCCATTTATAGTCATCACCATCTTTCTGTGGCGCTATAAGCTTCATAATTATAATTTTAATGACCTCATAATATTCTATCCATCGAGCATATGTTCCATAATTTACTTAACTAGTTTCCATACCATTAGCCACATGCGCTTTTTAAAAATAATACTGTAAATAATGGGCCACAAGCATATTCATATGGATGCATTTTCCACTTACCCTTAGGGTATGTCAACAAGATTCACCAGAACAGAATCCAAGAGAAGTGGGAGCTTTAGTTAAAAAGGAAAGAAAAAAAAATAATCATTCGCAAACCAAAGGGATGGCAGCCTTCCTTACAAAATGAAAGGGTATGCCAAGGGCCAAGGGAGAGGCCGGCTGCTGGAGAAAGTTTCCATCCAGGCTCCTATTATTGGCTGCTTACACAAACCCAACTCACCCCGAAACTCCTCTCCCTCTCCCCACCATCCTTCTCCTTTCCCCCTGCAATCCCACACACCCCCATTTGTGTGTAATCTGGGAGGGCAGCATGAGGTCCATCTTGACTGGTCTTTCACATGTAAATGAGGAAAACAACACCCATGCCCATTCTTGCTTGGTTGACATTTACTATGATGTGCAGGTAGGCCCTAGTGCATGGGTCAGGTCCCACAGCAAAATTAGGCTTTTCTGGGGCTGTTTGTCTTGGCACATGAGACAGGAATGTGACCAGGACCACAAAACCTGGTTGGTTTTGATACCAACAGGGAGTGTACTTGTATGTGTAACCATCGGTTGCTGGGAACCCTTTGGGGACTGTTCTTGAAGTTCACAGGTCAAGTCCCCGCAGTAACATTTTGTCAGGTGAGTGGGCGACATCTTCAGCCCTTGAACGTCTTTGCGGGAGGCTCTGCACCGAAAGGCCTTCCCCCCACCCCCACCTCCTTTGACTTTTCGAGATAGGGTTTCTCTGTATAGCATAGTCCTGGCTGACCTGGACTACAGTTCGCTCTGTAGACCAGGCTGGCCTCGAACACACAGAGATCCATCCGCCTGCCTCTGCTTCCCGAGTGCTGAGATTAAAGGCATGTGCCACCATGCCCAGCTCGAGAGGAGCACAGTGAGGAGTCAAGAGCAGGCACACTCATGTGAGTATTTGCCTGCAGGGGGAGCCTTTTCACATGGGTGTGCCTGCTCCTGCCTCTTCACCCTGCCCCTCACCCTGCTCTGGAAGCTGGGAAGGAGCTCCAGGTGTCTTGAGCTTCCAGCAGGTTAGCTATACTACCAAATGCCTGGGATCACTTGTCAGGACTTCCATACCAATGTGGAAAATATGGGAAACTTGCTAGAATCAAAATGGAGTCACTTTTGCCAACCCTAATGGACAAACGAAAGCAAGGCAAGCTGGGTTATGAAGAAAAGGTCCCTACAGTATCGACCGATAAAGTCTGTCAGAACCACAAAGACAAAAACCTTCCGAATCATCTTCCTTCCTGCTCATTTGATACCCTGAACCTGACATCATCTTTGTTATTACTGATGAAATGCCTCCATTTAAAAGCAGGATTCCTATGCAATTACAGCAAACCTTGTTAATCCTTGCTCGGCCCAGAAAGGAGTGTTGGCACGAAACAGCCTGTCTCCCAAGATGATCTTGCCTGAGGTAAACAATTCCAGACAAGAGAGACCACAGACCCACACATAGACCCCACAACACCATCAGCTTCCTCATTACCAGGCCTCCATAAATGGTTCCAGATGGCTTTTCCTTTGCAGACTCCTCCGTTCCCAAAGGAAAGAGGCTGCTCCTTGCTGTGTGTGCTCACACAGTCTCATCTGTTGAGATCAGACTACGGTCTCTTTCCTGCCTTTTGTCTCTTCATGCTGCCTTAGAAATCTAACATTAACCATTGTGGCCAAGGATGGTTGTTTAAAATCATCCGTTGCAAGCCTAATATATGATAAAAGTTGCCCTTGGCCTCCATTCCTTGCACATACCCATAGTGCTGGGTCATGTGACCACCACTGCATTACCATATTTTAGAGAAACTTTTTTTTTTAAAGATTGACACCCCAAATAATCTCCTTTGTGCCTCTGCCCAGGACCAGCTCTCACCCCACTTCCACATCTTCCACAAAGTCTTTTCAGAGTCATCACTATAGTTCCCTACAAAAGTCAGTGTGCGCTCTCAGTTCCCTTTCGTGCGATATCTGGGAGGCGTTTGACACTGTTCTTGACATCTGCCCCAACCTGTGTTCTTGTCCTCTTGCCCTGGTGAGGCTCCTCTCCAAATGTCAGTTGCTTCCTCCTATCCATTAGTGTTCCACTAAATGGGAGAACGGTGGGGAAAATGGCGACTAGGGCAGTGTGCTGTGAAGCTCCCGCCTCTCCGTATTGTCATTGGGTCCTGAAATTCACCAACTCCACAGAGCCTTCTACCTCAGCTGTGTGACTCCCTAAGTATCTCTGGTTTCTGTTTCTACCTTTTCCTTGTCTTTCTACACACGTGACCTGTGAACAAATTCAGCTACTTAAAATAGTCTAGGCCCCTTCATATGCTTAAGTACCCCCAACAAGGTCTTTCTATAGAATTTGAGCTGCACTGCCTATTCAGGTCACCTATATTTTAATATGTAGGCATTTCAGATTCAACAGGGACAGAGTAGAATCATCATTTTCTTCCTCCCATACCTGCTGGTTTCCTGTTCTCTTAGTAAAAGACCCCACTCTCCACCTATGGGATCAAATTTGAATATATCCAACATTTCAGACTCTTTCCCTGCATCCATTACTACTGAAAACTTTTACATTACATCTGCTAAAAAAAATCCCACTTTCCCCTATGTCTGCTCTTTATTGCTTCTTGAGGCAGTTCATGGGTCCCATTATCTCCTGCCTTGATCATTCCAGCACTACAGTAACCACATACCTTCTAACCCCCTCCCCCAGGAAGAGACTAGGTGATACAATGTGTTTGTCTTCTCAAAGAACCAGTTTCTTTCTTTCATTGGTTCTTTTTTGTTTTGTTTTGAATTTCCATATTATTAATTTTCACCCTGATCTTAATTTCTTTCCATACTATGATGTGGAGTTTGGCTCACTTTTGTTTTCCCAAGGCACTAATGTGCATCGTTAAGTTATTTAAGAGCTTGCTGACATTTTAATATAAACATTGGTAGTTGTAAACTCCCCTCTTAAGATTGATTTTGTTGTATCCCATGGTTTTGGGTGTGTTATGTTTTCATTTTCTAGGAATTCTTTTACAAATATTTTGTGATGGCTATTTTTGGTTGCCAACTTGACTACACCTGGAATTAACTAAAACCCAAGTGGCTGGGTACAGCTGTGAGGGATTTTTCTTAATTAAATCATTTGAAGTGGGAAGACCTACCTTTAGTTCAGATCTTTTGAGGTGGGCAGATGAATGTTTTATCTTAGCCACACCTTCTGGTGGTAGACTATATAAAGGATGTGGAAGAAGGAAGCTCTTGCTCTTTGCTTGCTTGTCCTCTCTTGCTGGCAAGTCCATTCCTTCCCTGGCATCAGAGACTATTTCTTCAGATTCTAGCATCTACTGAAGACCATCTGAGACTTCAGCCTTGTGGACTAAACAACTATTGGATTCTTGGTAGACCGCCATTGTTGGACTAGCTGGACCACAATCTGTAAGACACTGCAATAAATCTGCCTTTGTATCAGGAGTGTTGCTCTAGAGAAACTGAGTTTGTTTCTGGGATTATAGTGTGTGGCTTAATCTCCACGAGCTCCTGTGTGTTTTGTAGATCCTCTTGCTGTTGATATAGTTTTATTCCATGGTAGCCAGATAAAATAGAAGAAGATATTTCAGTTCTTCCATATTTGTTAAGACTTTCTTTGCATCCTATTATATGATTTTTTTTTTTTTTAACTTAGAGAAAGATCTACAGGCTGCTAAGAAGTATATGTACTCCACAGTGTTTGGATGGCAATGTTCTGTAGATATCTTTTAGGTCCATTTGACCTATGATACCATCTAACTCATGTTTCTCGGTTTGTTTTTATTGTTGTTGTTGGAATGACCTGTGAGAGTGCAGTACTGGAGTCATGCACTATTATTATGCTGAGGCAAATTCAGGTTTAGACTTTATGTCTCAAAATATTTGTTTTATGAAATCGGGTGGACCTGTGTTGGGTGTGTGTATGTTTAGACTTGTTAGAGCTTAGTGATGCATTGTCCCCTTAATCAGTATGATGTCTGACTGGTTTCAGTTTGAAGTCTGTTTTGTCATATGTTAGAAAAGTGACACCTGTTTGGGTCTCACTTCCACCTGCTTGCAATGGCTTTGCCACTCTCTAAAGTGGCCTCTGCCTCTGGTGATGAGGTGAGTGACTTGTTGGCCACACATCTGTAAGTCTGTGTGTGTTTTACTGGAGCTAGGAACCACTGATATCCATAGATACTATTCAAAGGTGTGTCTCATGCTTGTGATTTTGCATTCTTTGGTGGTTTTCTGGTCCTTATTTGTTGTTCTAGTGTGGTTTATTCTTCCCTGTAGCATCATGAATATGTTTATTTTTCTCTTCCGTCTGAAGGATTCCTTTGAGTATCTTTTGTAGAGCTGGTTTAATGGTCATGCATTCTTTAGCCTGTTTCTTATCGTAAAAAGTCCTTATTTCTCTTTAAATTATGAGAGATCATTTTGGTCAGTATGATAGTAGTCTGAGTGGGCAGTTGTTGTCTTTAAGAACTTGAAAAACAGCATTCCACGTTCTCCTGACATTTCAAGTTTCTGTTGTGAAATCTCCTATTTTGGGTCATATACATTGGACTTTTATCACAGTTACAGAAAAAAAGTTAATGCACCAGGTGAACTGGTGAGAGGGTGAGGTGGAGGTGTTGGCTTGCCATCACTTTTGACGACTGAGGACAGGGCTCAAGGGGAAGGGGAGATTACAAGTTAGACTGTGCTAAAGAGCCTTTGCTGTAGCTGAAGTCCTGGGACATCATGAGAAGAGACCAGAAAGGAGGTAGAGAGTGAAGTCAAGGTAAAAGAAGATTCTCATCATGTCTGACCTTGCATAGAGAAGGGGGGGCATGAATCAACATGAAAATAGGGGCCTTAATAATGACCTCATAAAAGGAACTATGGTAATAAAAAATTTCTCGACATCTAAATTATCTGAATTTATTTTTTTAAAAAAAGCTTTTAAGCAAGCAATGAAAGAGCCTCTCATAGCCTAGTTTGTGAGGCTCTGGGACATGGAGAGAGATGGGGTCAGTCTGGGTGCTGAGAAGGAGAGCCACTGAGATATGTAACTATTCATCCTTCTTTGGGAGAAAGACTTCATAATCTGAAGCAGTATGAGGGATATCAATCCCTCATTTGAGATCCTGGGGACACTAGGTTGTCCCAGGCTGAGATCCTCAAGAATTTCAAGGACTGGAAGGGCATTATTGAGAGAACCAGACATGAGGAAGGTTCCAGGATGATGTCCAGTTCGCCAGATCCAGTAGGAATATTGTATTAGCTGGGAATCTCTAGAGGGACAGACCAAGAAAATAAATATATACATACATGTGAGATGATTCCCCAACGGAGGATGCTCAGGTGATTCTAAATTGTGACATGTTGACATTTAAAACCAACCTTCGCAACTGTGTTCACGGGAGAGCTGAGAAAGGAGTTACCTTAGCAGGGACTTCAGGACTGGTGTGGGACTCTAATGGGCTCAGGCCCGTGGTGAGGCATGATCTTTCCAAGGTAGGAGAGGCTTTGGGGGATCTGAATGACTTAGCATAACCATCCTATAAATCAGTTCCAGAATGTAAATCATGTCAGCGAAGTGCTAAATCAATCTAGAGGAGACGGAGCAGGGGCAGATCAGACACAGGAGTCTTTCAGGGTCACTCAAGGCAAATGTGGCAAGATTTGCATGGGGGGAGGTCAGAGTTTTCCAAGGGGGGGAAATTGACAGAACGACAAAATACTGTGCTAATGGGTTTCTGCAAGGCTTCAAAGTCTTAAGAATAGTTTATAGATGGTATAAATTATGAAAACAACACCAATAAAAAAGATTAAGCTTGTCTGGGTGGTGGGGAGGCAGTTTTCCCCTCAGCAAGCTGTGCACATCTCTCCTGTTGTGTTTTGTTTTGTTTGTGGTTTTATTAACATATACTGGAAGTGGAGGTCGCTTGCTTATCTGGGGCTATCACAGCAGCCCAGTATGGCTGAGGGAGGCAACATCCAGGCTGCAGCCACGGCGACGGCCTGTCAAACACAGGGAGCCAGCTTGAGCAGAGAGTCTTGGGATGTCTATTGCTGTGATGAAACCCTGTAACCATAAACAACTGTGGAGGGAAGGTTTTACTGGGCTTACACTTCCATATCACTCTGTTCATCGTTTAAGGCAGGGTTTGTTTCAGTTTACAGCTCTCAGGTCACACGCCATTGCTGAGGAAAGTCAGAGCAGGAACTCAAACAGGGCAGGTACCTGGAGGCAGGAACTGATGCAGAGACCGTGGAGAAGTGTTACGTACTGGCTTATTCCTATGACTTGCTCAGCCTGCTTTTTTTTTTTTAACTTCTTTATTGATTCCTTGGGAATTTCCCATCGGGCACCCCAGTTCCACCCACCTCCCAGTCCCCCCACACCCTCCCCTCACTCCTGCAGCACCCCTCCACAAAAGAAAATTTTAAAAATTAAAAAAAATCAAACCAAAGCAAAGCAAGCAAGTTAGCAAACAAACAAAAACAAAAAAAATAAACAAGCGTACAGAAACCTCTTTGAGTCTCCTTTCCCACCTCTCCAACACCTCTCCATTCGTCCTGGTGGCATTGGAGGCCTCAGTGTATCATATAGTATGCCCCTTTGTCCAGTCAGCTTTACTAGCCAGTGCTCATTGCAGTGAGTCACTGGTCTGGTTCAAGGCTCTGGTTTTTGGCACACCGCCATCACTGGATCCTCACGGGAACTCTTCTGGGATACCTTGTGGCCACCCCAAGTCATGAAGATTCTGTGGGCATTGTTCCACAGGACCAGCCCCTTCCACGAGCTCCAGCAGGTCCTAAATGGGGTAGATGTTGGGTTAACTCAAAGCCCAGCAGTGGACCTTGGTGGTAGCTGAGCTGGTCAGTCTGGGCCACTCGGGCCACCCACATCAGGTGAGGGTGTGGAGTCAACTCCCCTACACTCATGCCTTCAAGGTTGGTTCACCCATGCCTATAGTGAGGGGTGAGGTCATCTCTCCCAACTGCAGGGGCCAGCTTTCTGGTCAAGGTTGGGACCAGCTCTCTTGCTGTGGTGTCCAGTGAGAGGCAAGGCCAGCTTTCCCTGGGCCAGTGAAGGGTGGGCCTGGCTTAGTGTGGTCTCCTGAGTTCATCTCACATGTTCCTATGGCCTCCTGAAGTGACACAAGCCACAGACATCAACACAGACTCCAGCTGCAGCTCAACCACAGACCCAGACATGGTCCTTGGCAGCAGCCGGGTCTGGATGTCACCATGGCCTCGGGTGGCAGTGCAGGCCACTCAGATCAGCATGAGCTCCATTGGCAGTGTGGCCTTTGAACACCAACATGGCCCCAGACCTTGGGCATGGGCTTTGACGGTAACAGGAGTCTTGGACATCAACACAGACCCTGGCTGCAGTAGGTCCATAGACCCAGACATGGCCCTCATC
The DNA here is from genome assembly GCA_902168325.1 of Peromyscus nudipes. NCBI lineage: Eukaryota > Metazoa > Chordata > Mammalia > Rodentia > Cricetidae > Peromyscus > Peromyscus nudipes. The sequence continues at coordinate 29,432 of CABHPH010161484.1, read as the reverse complement.
TGCAGCTCTGGCCCAGATGTCACCATGGCATTGAGTAATAGTCTAGGCCACTCAGATCTTCATGGCCCCTCAGCCTGCTTTCTCATAGCACCTAAGACCATCAGCCTAGGGGTGGTCCCACCCACAATGGGCTGGACCCTCCCACATCAATCTCTTAGTGAGAAAATGCCCTACAGGCTTGCCTACAGCTTGATCTTAAAAGGGGGCATTTTCCTGAACTGAGGTTTCCTTCTTTTAGATGACTCTAGCTTGTGTCAAGTTGACACAAAACTAGCCAGGACAACTGGCCACTTGTCAACTTGACACACAAACACATCATTTTTCAACATGAATCTTTCCTTTCTCATTTGTCCTCAAAATGATGTCTTAATATTAATATTGCAGTATAAAACTTAAATAAGTTTACAAGTCCACAGTCTTTACAAATTCAAAAATCTTCAAAAGTTTAGTCTCTTTAAAGTGTCCAATCTTTCTAAAAATCCAACTCTCTCTAAAAATCCAAAGTCTCTATAAAACTCCAAAAATCTCTTTAAAAGTTCAAAGTCTTTCAACTGTGGGCTCCTATAAAATCAAAATCAGTTCAGTGCTTTCTTATTCTAAGAGGGAAGAACCAGGGCATGATCACAATCATGTCAAAGCAAAACCCAAATCCAACACTGTGAAGCTCAGTGTCAGACTTTGGGGATCTAGGATCCAGGGGGCTTGCCATAGCACACATAGCTTGTTCTCCTAGGCCCAGGCCAGCTCCACTCCAAGGCTTATTGCTGTCTTCGGTGACTGTCCCATGGTATTGGCATCTCCAAAACAAAACAAACAAAAACAAAAGACAAAACAAAAACAAACAAACAAAAACCACCCTGGGGTGTCCATGGTAACTGGGCTGCACCTTAGCCTCTCCTACGTCGTCTTCAGGGACTCTGCCTCTGCCACATGGTGCCAAGCGGCATCCTCTATCCATGATCCCTTCAAAACTGGGGTTCTCACTGCTACGGAGTCTGCACCTCCACCAGTGGCTTCCCCTGGCTTCATGATACCAAGCCTCAGCTACTCTCCATGACCGCTTTATACCTTCAAAACCAGCACCGTCTGGGAGATTTTTACACTGACAAGTTCAGCTGCCAGCATGAGATGCAGCCTCAGCCACCTCTGGACCATAGTTTCTGTGTGCTGACTCTGAGGAAACACTTCCCAGAAGATTTTGATAATCACAGCAAAGCAAAGATTTCACTTTAGTGCCTCTGGTCTCTTCCAACTCTTCAGTTCGAGTTGACCAGAGTCACAATTCTTAACTCAAGACATCATATAAATAGCCCCGATGGAATCTTTGTTTATCTCTAAAACTTCACAAGCCAGGCTGCATTTCTTTTAGCATTCTCTTCCAAGTGTCCAAAGAACAGCCCATTGAGCTGTGAAGACTCAACAGCTTTCCTAGCCCAAAGTTCAAATGCTACCACAATCCTCCCAAAAATACTTGATCAGATCTGTTGCAGCAATACGCCACTCCTGGTATCAATTTCTGTCTTAAAGTTTCTGTTGCTGTGACAAAACACCATGACCATAAACAACCGGGAAAGGAAAGGATTTATTTCAACTTTCAGCTCTTAGGTCACACTCCATTGCTAGGGGAAGTCAGGGAAGGAACTCAAACAGGGCAGAAACTTGGAAGCAGGAGCTGATACAGAAGCCATGGTGAATGCTGCTTACTGGTTTGCTCTTTATGGCTTGCTCAGCCTGCTTTCTTATAGCCCCTAAGACCATCAGCCTTGGGGAGAGGGGACATTCACTGTGTACTAGACCCTTCCTGTGGGAGTCTGCCAGAGTCCAGCTCCAACCTGTGGAAGGTTTCTTAGGGGTGGGGTGAGGGGAGGAATGAGGAAATATTAGGTAGAAAGATAGTGACAAGCAAAAAGACAGAGAAACAGGATAGCTTCAGGAGGGCCATGGGTCAATACCCAACCACCCAGAGGTTTATTCAAAAGGGCTTTTTATAATATGCCAAGGGGGGAGGCAAAAGACCTCCCCCTTGCAAGATCAAACACAATGTACAGCCAAGTGTAGACCCTTCAAGACACCTGGTAACCACGCCTGTGCCAAATCATCCCATTTTGCAGCCCTGCTGGGTAAAGCAAGTCCAGATTCTCTGACCTTGAGTAAGGTCTCACTGGAGAGTGTCTGTGGACTCCCACACCTTCCACATTAATCACTAAGTAAGAAAATGCCCTACGGGCTTGCCTACAGCCTGATCTTAAGGAGGCATTTTCTCAGTTAAGGTTCCTTCCTCTCAGATGACTCTAGTTCATGTCAAGTTGACACAAAGTGAACAGCACAGAGGATACATACAGCAGGAAAGAGTGTGGCCTCTCTCCTTCTTGGCCCCGGCTAGGCTGAACAGCTTACGATGGGCACTAATGAGCCCACTGGGGTTGTAGAGCTGCACAGTGGCCCTGAGGTGGCACTGCAGGATGAGCAGGCAAACTGCTTAGGCACAGTGTCTGAGGATTATGGGTAGTGAGATGGAGTGGTGCTTCCCATCCGTGCCATGGTACTCAACATTGGTCTTCCGGCTAAATAACTGACAGAAGCCATGAAATCATTTTGTACTGTATTAGACCTTGCTAATATTTCTTTTTTAGTATCCCCTTAGCTGCCCCGCACCGACTGGCACTTACTTGGGATGAATGACGGCAGGCCTTTAGAGTTCCTGCCCACCCCTTCTAAAAAGAGATTTCATTACATGATGGCAAACCATGTCTAATAGATTTGTAAAAGCGCCCCCAAGAGCAGTAAGACAGCAATTAAAGAGGTTTTTTTTTTTTTGTTGGTTTGTTTGTTTGTTTTAAGTCACCTTCCATGGATGGGAAAGGGAGGAGTCATAAGGTTATTGGACGGAAATCCCACTCCAGGAGTGGGCTACCTCCTCTATGAGTTGTTGACCAGGGAGACCCCTGAGGCTGTGCACCTGATGAAATAGTCCATCCCAAGCTACAAACGAAAGCAGACAGCAACATGTAGAGATGGAGCCTTGTGGAGCTTTGGACAAATGTATTTGTTGATTCACACCCATACCCATTCATTCCCTATCGTCTACTCTTTCATTGAGCTGAGGGGTAGCATAGCACCAGCCAAGGTCTGAACTGTTTGCTCTGATTCCCAGATGCCACACGTTTGTCAGCTCTTAGACTAGGCATGTGCTTTCCTGTGTCTCACTTTTGTTCTCTGTGGAATGGGTTGAACTATACTATTTACTCCACAGGGTTTTCTTAAGAAATAAACTGGCCAGCATATTAAAAATGCTTAGACCGATGCCTGGCACTTAGGACATTGACCTAAAAGTCTTTGATGTGACTAAAAGAGAAATACCTCTGATTCTGGCACAGGCTGGACCCTTTTCCCACCATCTTTAGCATCACTAAATGGTAGTGTTAATGAGAATTAATGAGAATGTCACACCTCTTAGAAGCCCAGGCTCCCCAGAGTGCAGGGGCTGGGGAAGGAGTGGGGGAAGGGATTACATGAGTTCTGCTCACCTCACTGCTCATGTAGCTCTCTGCATTTGAAGTTAACTGAGACAAATGTATGTAAGATTTCAAATAATATTTTGATGGCATGCATGTAAAGTAGTAAGGCTGTTTAAAAACATTAGCATAAGTAGAATGTAAAGTTTATGAGTTTTTCTAATGAGAGGCAAGAAATGAAGCTGAGAGGTAATTTTTGGCAGTTCATCCTGGTGATAAGAGGTAATGAGAGTGTGTCAGGAGGAAGTGAGCTGCTCTCGGCCTCTGTACTTAAACCAGAGCGATTTCTCTACTTCTCTCTTCCAAACGGCTTTTCAAGTATTAGGAAATCTTTTGGCTATTAATATACTAAGTGGGAAACCTCCCTTCTCATGCCAGAACTTCCCTTGCCTGCCCATTTGCATTCCATGCAGAGCAGAAACAGATTTCATCAAAAGTGTAGTTTAGCTATTGGTTTTGTTTATTTACATACAGGAATATTATTTGTCTGAGTACTGAAATGACAGCTATTTATTTTTTAAGAAAATTTTTTACAATAGATTTTGGTCATATTCTTCCCCAGCCCCACCTCCCCCCGAAACCTCATTACCTCTATACCCAAAACCTCAACTTCATGTTTTGTTTTTGAGGTTGTCTTAGTTACGGTTTCTATTGTAGAGAATAGACACCATGACCATCTTATAAAGGAAAACATTTAAATGAGCAGCTTGCAGTTTCAGAAGGTCAGTCCATTGTCATCGTGGAGGGACATAGTGGTGTGCCAGCAGACATAGTCCTGGAGCTGGGAGTCCTACATCTGGATCAGCAGGCAATGGGAAATGGTCTGAGGCACTGGGTGTGGCTTGAGCATATATGAGACCTCAAAGTCCACCTCTGCGGTACACACTTTCTCCAACAAGGCCATACCTACTCGAATAAAGTCACAACTAATAGTGCCATTCCCTATGAACTTACGGAGGCCAATTACATTCAAATTTTCACAGAGATTATAATATAATTTCATCGTTTCTCCCTCCCTCTAAGCACTCCCAGACACCCTTCCTTGCCTTCTTTCAATTTCATAATTGTTACGTGTGTGTATGTGTGTGTGTGTGTGTATACATGTGTACATACACACACACACACACACACACACACATATATATTCCTAAATATAGCCTCTTCAATCTCTATAATGTTATTTGTATATGTGTTTCCAGGGTTAACCATTTGGTACTGGATAACCAATTAGTGTTCTCTTCCCTGAGGAAGACTATTCCTCCCATCCTCAGCATTCCTTAGTTGATCTATGACAATTTCTTTTCTTTTTTTTTTGTTTTTGTTTTGCCTGCTTTGTTTTTTGAGACAGGGATTCTCTGTGTAGCCCTGGCTGTCCTGGAACTCACTCTATGAACCAGTTTGAGATCAAGTAAAAGTCTTTTTTTTTAAATTTATTTATTTATTTTTTTTTTGCACAAGCATCAGTCTCCATTCCTCTTGGGATTCCACAATTGCAGCTACTAGGCTGCATGGAATGTGTGTGAGGTGCTGGATTTTATCCCAAAGAAGTGAAAACCATGTCCACACAGACTTGTTTGCATGCAATTTGTAGAAGCTTAATTCCCAGGTCACACAGGAAGCAACTCAAAATGACCACTGACAGATGAAGAGATACATGAGCTTGCAAAGCCTCCACATAGTGCGACTTAGAGATAGTGAGGGTTCAGCCATAGTACACTCCTCAATGCAGGAACCCGAAAAAATAGAGAAAATGAAAAATTAACGGACATAAAACAACACCAGCCAGTCGTGGGAGGCAGGCTGGTAATTTGAATGAGAACGGCCCCCATAGGCTCATATATTTGAATACTCGGTCTCCAGTTGGTGGAACTGTTTGAGAAGGATCAGGAGGTGTTGTTTTGTTGGAGGAGGTGTGCCACTGGGAGTGGGATTTGAGGTTTCAAAATCTTTTGCCATTCCCAATCAGCTCTCTCTGTTGGCTGTTTGCCAATCGGGATGGAAGCTCTCAGCTGCTGCTCTCATGCTTGTCTGTCTGCTGCCATGCTCCCCACCAAGATGGTCATGGACTCACTCTCTGGAAAGTAAGCCCCAATAAACCCTACCTTCTGTAAGTTGCCTTGGTAAGGCCATGCTTTGTTACAGTAGCAAAAAAGTAGCTAAGACATTTGGGAATTCACCAAAAAGGGCACAAAAACAGTTGAAAGGATAGAGGCTAGAGAGACGGCCTGGTGGTTAAAAGCCCTTGCTACTCGTGCAGAGACCCCAAGTTTGGTTCCCAGTTCCCATGTTGGCGGTTCACAACTGCCTGTCGGTCCACTCCTAGGGATCCACGGTCTTCTCTGGCCTCTGCAGGTAGTGAACACAGATGGTCCATATTCACACAGACACATCATGTGTAAGAATTAAAAACCGAATCTTTAAAAAAAATGGGAAGGGGTGACAGAAACTCAACATCTCAGGGGTGACAGTGGTCACTACATATTTTGTCAGCACTGACTGATCTCTCCAGTCAGGATGGGCACGCTTCGTTTCCTGAGAGTAATACTAACCTAAAGTTGACTTTTGAAAAAGATGAGAGGGGCCAGTCAAAAAGACTCAAAGGCTGTTTAACGAGCTCTGTAGCTTGGTTCTTCAGTATTTCCCAAAGACCCCCGAGCTAAAGATTTGATGGAAAGTTGTGGTACTGTTGGCAGCCAGTGGGACCTTTAGGAGGTAGGCTATTGGGAGACTTTTAGATTATTGTAGGTGTGCCCTCAAAGGGATTGGTGGAGCCCTGGAGTCTGTTCCTCTACTTCTCTTTCATTTCCTGGCTATGAAATGAGGAGATTCACTCCACCACATGCTGGCACTGTGATGTGTCACTTTCAGCATTGCCTGGGAGCAGTGTGTCCACTGATCTTAGAACTAAAAGCTTTGAAGCCATGGACCAAAGTAAACCTTCCATCTTTGTAAGCTGTTTAACGTGGGTTAGTACTCCTAGCAATGGAATACCAGCCAGTTAGGCTTCCTCTAATATTACCAGGATAAGGTGAACTTTAAAAAAAAAATTGGTTTCTATAAAATAAGGAAAAAAAAATCTGTTGGACCATAATGAGAGAGACAGAGGCAGAGGGACAGAGGGACAGAGGAACTTGTCTTTATTTAGGGTCCATATCTAGGAAGTCAACGGGTACCAAAGATGCAAGAAAAGGAGAGCCAGGGAAGTCAGCGGTGTGGGTGAGGGACTGAGCACTGAGAGGGAACAGGAGTTGGGGGAATAATGGTCTCACTGCCAGTTGACCTCCAGGCCACTTGTTAAGCTATGTGTGTCTGCGTGTAGACGTATTTCATAGTCAAGGAGCAGCCTTGATGTTCGGAGAACTAGAAAGCCCCAAATAGCCCATCTTAAAGTGCCACTTAAGCTCACCGCTTCCATTTCTCCAACCCAAGCACCTGTTGCAATTGATGGGGGCTGACAAGTAATCAAAGCTACGAGTCATTTTTGCATAAATGTTCTCAAGAAAGCTATTTCTACCAAACAGATTTTTAGGACTTCTTAGAGAATCCAAGACAAAAAATACCGAGTTATGAGAAGAGGTCTGCTCCAGTGATGAATCCCTTCTCCTCATTCTAGAAGGCGCTGAAAAGTCCTCAGTCCATGAAATGTCTACTCTTTTCTCAAAATGGAAAAGAGAGCATGATGCCGAATCTCCCTCATGTGAATTAGCAAATGGGCTGGCTTGCTCTAGTTGCTTCTCAAAATACTAAGTTACTAAAAGGAATCTGAGGACCTGGAGGGGACCTGATTGGCACCCCATGCATGCAGAGGGTGGAGCGGGGCTGTAGCCGGCCTGGCTTGGGGCTAATTGCTGGGCACCCTTTCTTCACCTTTGCTTCCTTTCTTCCCTCCCATGGTACCTGCTCTCCCGTCATCACCTTGACAGTAAAAGGCTGGGTGAACAGATGGAAAAGAGCGGGCAGACTCCATCTCTCCTAGCTCAATCTTGGGTGAAAACCTTTTCATCTTCTGGGGGAGTTTTCTTCCTTTTCTTCATTTTAACACATTATTCCGCCGTGCCCTGAAAATTGTTTTGGTCTCAAACAACTCTTACTTATTCATTCATTCTTGTGGATGAAAGCAGAAGCCTGGATAATGTAAAATGATACAAACCCAGAATCCTTTTCTATTTGACTTTCAGATGTGGGGTTGTATTTACATTTGATTATGCAAAGGTTTAATATTCAAGCAATTCAATCCAGGCAAATTGGCAGAGCCACAGGCTAAGTGCCTACCTGGAAAAGGCCTGAGCTGCTGCTACCTTGAGTCTTGAGCAATACTCCGTAGCAATATCTACCCCCAAGAAACTAGAGCAGGACTCATCAGCAGAGGATGCACTGAAGAGCCCCACTAACTGCCCCTATCAACCTTCTTAACCTCTTTCCCAAAGCAGCAGGATCTGGTGCTCCCAGGGCATCCTGGGTGCTGTGTGCATCTTGTTGTCTTGGCTGCAATGATATTTGCTGCCAGGACTGGAAAGGAAGGAGTATATGACTGACACAGAGATTACTACTGCTCCCCAGCCAAAGACTGCCTTTTCTCATCCTCTGTCTTAGCCAGTGGTGAGGGTCAGCTGTTAGCAAAGGCCTTACCCACTCTCTCAAAGATTGGTTGTTATTACCTTTTTTAATATATATATATATTTATAGTATCATACATTATATGTATTTATTAATTCTTTCAGAATTTTATGCATGCATACAATGTATTTTGATCATAATCACCCCCACCCCTCTCTTTAACTCCTCCCAGATTTGCCCCCACCTTCCCTTCCCAACTTGCTATTTGTTTATTACTAACCCATAGTGTACAACTTGTGCTACCCCATTCATGGGTATGGGGCCATCCATTGGAGCTCCTTAAAGAAGCTGACTCTTCTTCACAAAGAGGTCAACGAGAGTCAATAGTTTCTCAGCCTGGGGTGAGGGTCTTTAAGCCCCTTCTATGCTGACATGTTGACTGGTTTGATGCTATGCAGGCAACCTCAGCATCTATGAGTTCATGAATGCAGTGATCCTGTCATGTCCAGAAGACACTGTTCAGCTTTGACCCTCCACAACCTCTTGCTTGTTATTATCTTTTCTTCCAGGATGATCACAGGATGAGCCTTAGGGTCTTCTTCACTCTCCAGAGAAGCCGATTATCCACCAGGAGGCCAGCCAGCATTCTGGAGAGGCTTGATAGAGTCTATCCACACCTTCATTGTATTTATAACTCATCTGTTCACTCTCATAGGCAAACTTGGAAAAACCTACATGGGAACAAGGAAGTGGTTCTACTAAGACTGCAGGCCGCTCAAAGTCCAGATCTCCAGGCTGTCTCTCTTGGACTGGCATCTTGCACCCTGTCCTGGGACCATGTAAGTTACAGAAAGAACAAAACAGTACCTTCACGGTAGATACCACAACAGTCCTGCCCAGTTTCATTCATCTGAGTCCCAGAGTCCACCATGGAAACGGCAAAGCCGCCATTCACTTCCCCTCTTTCTTTGTAGCAAGGGTTTGTGGGTATTTTGTTTTTTAAAACCACAAGGAAGCCAGGCGGTGGTGGCACTCATAATCCCAGCACTGGGGAGGCAGAGGCAGGCGGATCTCTGTGAGTTCGAGGCCAGCCTGGTCTACAAAGTGAGTTCCAGGACAGACTCCAAAGCTACATGGAGAAACCCTGTCTCAAAAAAACAAAACAAAACGAAGTATGGAGGGAAAGGAGGAAAAAAGAAAAGGGGAAATGAGATTAGGAAAGGGAGGGAGAGAGACAAGGAAAAGGTGGATAGAGGCCAAGAAGGAAGAGGAAGAGGAAATGGGTTAGAGAGCCAGAGAGAGAGAGAGAGAGAGAGATTGAGAGAGGCAGAGAGGGGTGGATGGAGAGAGGGAAGAGGGAGGGAAGGAAGAAAAGGAGAGCCCATGAAGCTATGCCTGAAGGATGGAGACTCCACCCCATCCTGTCCTTTCCTCCAACACCATCTATATGTTTCAGGAGGGGATGGGTGTGGGGAAGGGTCAACCCTTAACCTGAAGCCCACCCATCCTTCTGGCATCTGACTCTTGCATTGCCCTCCCTCCTGAAGTTCCTCCTGGCACCTTCAAAGGCCCAGCTTTGCCCTTTAGGTGGGAAATCCTGCTGCTTCTGTGTCTTAGGCAGACTGAGCTGGGGACTCCTCCTGGCTCTGGCTGGTGTGCCAATGAATGCTTTTGAGACCCGGTGGAAATTAAACCCTGAATCTTTTCTTATTCACTCACTTTGACTTGAAAACCAAACAAAACAAAACAAAAAACCCACATTCCTTGAAGGGACTTACAGTCTCTCATTGTCATGTAAACCTAAGCAAAGCCTTCTACCTCTAGACATTTGCAGCCCCTCTCTCCAGCTCTGTCTGCCACCAACTCAATTCAAAGGGAGACTACTGTAATGCCCATGTGTGAGCCCCCCACCCCAAGACCACCAAGGAGCCAATTTTGGATGTAAGAACAAAAGGTTTCATTTATTGCAGCCTAGGCAGGGACCCCTCTGACACCACTTTACAGTAAGTGAAAAGAGGGAAGGTCCCCAGCACTCACTTTAAGGGGTTTATATAGGAAAGGTTTACATGCAGAATGTTACATATCTCAGGATGGACGAGGGGGGCTGGGGATGAGGTAGTTCTTTGAAGTTACTGGTTGAACTATAAGCATAAGGTTGCTAATGGCTAACAGGATTCAGGTATCTATAGAGACATAAATTTTTAGTCCCTATGTCCTGCTTTTGCTGAACCCAGGATACATACATTCAGATTTATTGTTGCTGTCCTACTCTCCCCTGAGTTCAACTTCTGGTCAGTTGAGCCCATTACTCCCTATATCTTGTTTTGTCAAGTCCAGGATACATAGATCTATTGTCCCAGCCTTATCTTCCCATAAGTTCAACTTCTGGTCAGTTCAAAAACTGCTGGTCAGCAAATACCTTTAGAGGAAGAGGGGGAAGGGGAGGGAACGTCTCTCAAGATGGCTACTATTTTTTCCCTTTCAACTACATCATCTACAGGGAGGGGAACACAGCAGTGTAATAGCAGGAAAGCATCCTGCCACAGAACTCACTCTTCAGGAGGATCAGTAGGGCTGCAGACAGGAAATGGATTAAACATGGACATGTCTGGAGACAGGGAGGGCAGGATGCTACACACACATCCAGGCAAAAGAGCCTGGATGATGATGGCAGATGAGCCAAGGTGGCGGCAGCAGAATGAAGGCGGGACCAACCAGGACCTATTTAGATATTAATATTAATGTTAATATTAATTTACTATGCTCCAGCTTCATTCTTGGCTGCTTGCTCTCCAGGGAGACAGTGTGTATACTCATAAAGGTGCAGGAAGAGGGGCTGGGATGGAGAAGATGGAAAGAGGAGAAATGTAAGCTGAAATCAGGCTTAGCCCACCGACCTCGGGACTCGGGGCTCACTGTGCTGCTCTCTGTCTCGGGCCCAGTTTTCCTAAAGCGGATGCTAAGATAGAACCTGGAGATGAAGACGCTCTTTAGACGGTTAATAGGTTGAGCTGGGTGTGCTCAATATTCACTCGTGGGAACCCTTCCCCTCAGGTCCTCAGAACAGGAGTTACTTGGGTTGAAATGAGGTCATTAGGGTGGCTTCCAATCCTTCCGTAGAGACCATTGGGACTCACCCGAGAGGGAAGAAGACAAGAGTGAGAAGAGCTCTGTTGGCATGCTGGTCTTCAGCTTACAGCGACCAGATTACAAGAAAACAAATTTCTGTTGTCTCAGCCACCCAGTTGGTAGTTTTGCTAAAGCACCCCAGGATGATGGATTCAGAGATCAGCACCTGTGAAGAGAATGGGAGGAGGAAGGGTCATGCTGAGATGGAGACAGATGAAATTGCACTAAGCCCCACAGAGCTGCATCCCACCCAGCAGGGAGCTGAGGAGTGGGGTGGCTCTGTCTTCCTGTTCCATCTTAATGTATCACCAGATGGGGGCTGCTCCCCCACACTTGTGACCTCAGGTCAGATAGTTCTGAGACTGTAGTGGTCTTGACAGAGATAATGAGTAGCTTGTGCTGTCCATGCCCTGTCCCCAGCAAGGTGCTGCCTTAGCGGGGGTGGGGGTGGGGGTGTGTGTGTGCACACCTCTGTCTCTCACTGAACTCTCTTTTTCTTGCTTTGGCTCCTGTAATTCCTCCAGGACATTAACAGACCCTACATCTCTACAACTGACTTGTAGAACCAGTGAATCCCGTGGTCACAGACTCACTCCCAGCCTCTTCTGCTGTAAAACAGGCCATTGAGTCTGATGCCATCTGCAGCCTATTTTAATGAGTTCTCAAGTTCTGCAGTATGGTGGCTGACTGGGTCACAGCAACCTGTAATCTATTTGTTGCAGAATTGTAAAGAGGAGCTCAAAGCCTCTAAAGAGGGAAATGATATGGATAAAGAAATGCTAATTCGTTACCCATAGTGTACATGGGCCAAAATGCGTCCCATGGAGAAGGGGAGACACTGTGTTTAATTGTTTGCCCCCCCTGCTGAGCCCTCCAGGCTCCAATAGATAGCTTCAAACCCATGTCACACAGTGGCCTTAGTTAATCCCAGTGGCTCACAAAGCAAAAGGAGGATTTGTGAAAACGAGATTTGTAGGGACAGGAGAGGATGGATGGAATGGTAGGGGGAGGGAGATGAGAGTGGTCAGTGTGGATGCTGTATATGTGTGAAATTGTAAATATCTATTTTACCCAATTAATTACTACATATTAATGTTTTACAGAAGAATGGTGAAGTTTTACTCTTTATGTCAATTGGATGAGGCCGACAAGAGGAAGGCTGCAGAAAAGATAGCTCATCAGTGTTTCCCAGAGGAGGGCATACCACAGTGATGGCATGGGGAAGTACTGTGAAAGCAATACAGACTCCCTCTTAGGGTAGGGCCACCATCTTGGACCGCCTGCTGTACTCAGTTCCAGGAAGGACCTCAGGAATGTGCCATGACAGCTTGAACAGATACAGGGCAGTATGCTCCTGCAGACAGAATGTCTGCAGTTTATGGCCCTTGAAGCTATCTAGATAATCCTGCTGAGCAGTCCAGATAATCCTGTTCAGCTGGTTGTGGTTTCCCACCAAAAGTCTAACCCAATGATTTCAAATGTGACTTTGCGCTGAAAGTCTAGACCAATAGTTTCAAAAAAATCACCTTGCCCCATATCCCTTCTACCCAATCCCAAGCATGTAATTCCCGGTTTGTGATTTCCCTATAAAAACTCTCTACACCTGGGCTCTCAGCCGCTGACACATTTCCTTCCATCTGCTGTGCGGTGGCCCAGGTTGAACCTGACAATAAAAGGACCCTTACGTGCTTGCATCGGAAACCTGCTCCTTGGTGGTCTCTGGGGGTTTCTGAAATGGGTACAACAGTACCAGGACCTGTCTAGGATAAGGGAGAGTAGAAGATCTAAGGACAAGCCTTATCATAGGCTTTTCCCACAGGAAGGAATGGATAGGGCCTAGGAAGCAGGCTTAGGATTGGCTGACTAGGGTGATTTCCATGGGCTGTGGGGTGTAGGGATTGTTACTGATTGTCTGGTGTCTGACCTTGTGATGATTAGGGCTGGGGGGTAGTAACCCATAGTGTGAAAACCCATGGAGAAGACATAGATATAGACCCCAGGCGGGTGAGTTTACATTCAAAGTTTACATTCACAGGTGAGTAATTCCCGTCACTAGGAACTGTGCAATTTCCCCAGAGACAACAAGGCCCCAGATGACAACACATTAGGATGAAAAGACAAGATGAATACTGACTCACCAGGGAAACAAACATTATGCCAGGCCTTGGAAGGCGGTCTGGATGTCACATGAGCAGAAAAGGGAAACTCTTACCTAAAACCTGCCTTTCTTATTAAAATGAACTGAGTCATTTTGCCATCAAGTGACCAATTGGACTCTGATGACTGAGGCCATATTGAATGTTTATTGTTGGTCTACACTTCTGTCAGATGAGAACAAACCAGTTGTTTGGTACTTGGTGGAGACAGCAGCGAGATCAGCATTGGTAAGTGGGAGTCTAAGCTGCTATACCTCTCACCCTCCCCCCCCACAGAGCCATGAACATGAGTCAAGATTAGGGGAGCCAGCCCCATAGAGGCAGATGCTACAAAGGGTATGAATACCTGCTCACGCAGCTTGGTGGCCCTCTAGTCCTGGTTGTGCTCAATCCTAGATGTACCAATTTCACCTAAGACCTTACACATAGTCGCTTTTGAGTCCACTCAATCTTATGGCTTGGTATGTCTGCAGAACTGGGTGATGATGACCTGCTTGGTCATTTGCTTATCTGTTGGGCTCAAAGGATACAACTCTTTCAGGACCCAAGAGCCCAGGAGAAGTGATTTTTTTTAAAGGTGTGCAATTCTTCACTGAACACAAGTGTCTTAGTTCACTTTGTGTTGCTGTTAACTGAATACGAAAAAAAACCTGCATAACTTTTAATAAGTGCGATTTATTTTGAAAAGTTAAGAATCAGAGTACTAGCAACTGAAAGGGGGCTTCTTGCTGGGTCATAACAGCAGTGAGTGACATATGGATTCAAGGGGTAAATGCCTGTCCAGGTAGCTCAGATATCTTCAGACATTACAACAGAGGGCAAGTGAGTTACTATAACCTTGGGGAAAACTATAGGAATTGATAGAGCAAGTGCGCTACTTCACATCTCTTCCTCCTCTTATAAAGTCCCTAATCCCACCCAGCAGCCTCATCTTCATCACCTCATCAATTGCCTGTGGTATTTGTCAGTTTTCTGTTGCTGTGATCAAACACCATGACCAAAAGCAACCTATGGAAGAAAGAGCTTATTTTGGCTCGTGGTTACAGAAGGATGAGTCTATCATGCTGGAGAGGTGTGGCAGCAAACAAAACAGGAAGCTGAGGGATCGCATCTTCAACGGAAAGCAGAAAGCAGAGAGCACAAACCGGAAGTGGAGTGAGTGGACAAACTCTCAAAGCCCACCCCCGGTGACACACATCCTTCAGCAAGGCTCAGTTTCGGAATCATCTTTTCAAACACTGCGAAGATGTGGCACTTGGATTGGTTTAATAAAAAAGACGAATGGCCAACAGCTAGGTAGGATTCCCTGGCAGAGAGGATGCTGGGAAGAAGAGGAAGGGGAGATGCCAGGAGTCACAGAGCAGGCAGGATGGGCTGTATGGTGATGAGGTAATAAAGCCATGAGACAGAAAGTAAATGAATAGAAATGGGTTAATTTAATTTATAAGAGCTAGTTAGAAACATGTCTAAGCTAAGGTTGAGCTTTCATAATTAATATGTCTCTATGTCTTTTTTTGTGAGCTGGCGACCCAAAGAAAGGCCTGGCTACAAGGCTCCAGCACCTAAACCTCCTCAAACACTGCCACCAACCAAGGACAAGGTGTTCAAATATCAGAGCCTGGGGGGACATCTCTCATTTAAACCACCATCCATCCCAAATACCAGCAACATATGAATTTGAAGGTTACATTTCTAACAAGTGTGGTTATGGCTTTATCAAAAGGCATCTTCTGAGGCCAGGACAATATGGCACCATCCCTGAAGTGGCCTTCGCAATCCAGAAAAGGTACAGTGCCCTTTTCTTCAAAGGCAGCTGAACAGGCAGTGAGCCGATGGCTTCTGGTGTGCAGTGGAACGGCAGCTGAAACAGTTATTCTTGAAGAGTAACTAAACTCACACCTCTCAATAGTAGACTGGCATTCAATAGAAGGATGTAGAGAAGAACGGGATGGTGAGATGAAGCCACACACACACATAGCCAAGAAGAATGGACAGCTGAATTAAAAAAAATTAACAATTTCCAGAATTTAAAATCCTGAATCATGACATGACATTAGTGGAATTCAGGTGTTTCTGGTACATGGACTGCTCTCACCCAATGTGAGGTCGAACTATTGACCTTGTGTACATCCTACTTCAC
The DNA here is from genome assembly GCA_902168325.1 of Peromyscus nudipes. Lineage (NCBI taxonomy): Eukaryota > Metazoa > Chordata > Mammalia > Rodentia > Cricetidae > Peromyscus > Peromyscus nudipes. The sequence goes on along the minus strand of CABHPH010161484.1, from coordinate 13,935 downwards.
AAATGAGTCTGTCAGATATGCTAAGCCTATAGGCTGAAGATGATGCCCCAACACTGCGGAGAAACCTCAGGTGACTGTCCAGGCAGCTGGCTGTTTCTGTCAACTCACATTTTTTTTTTGGAAGCTGCTTGCATGCACTTCCTGTTTTTATTTTTTATTAGGTAATATTATTTCCTTCTTGGGTCTCTGAGGGAGTTGAAGATTAGTTAGTTATAGTTGAAGATTAGTTAGGATAGAAAGTGAATTAGGTACATTATGGACTTACCAAAATAGGATAGATAATGGAATTATTTTCTCTGAATCTGTCAAATGTTAATGGACTAGACATTGTTAATATAATTCTTGACTGTATATATTGTATATACTTATTGGATAGTTTTTCTTGTACTAGTTATAAGCTTTTTTAATTTTAGACAAAAAAGGGGAAATGAGGTGGTATTGTGTTCCCCGAAATATTGTGCACCCTAATAAACTTATCTGGGGTCAGAGACAGAACAGCCACAATATTAAACATAGAGGATAGGCAGTGGTAGCACACGCCTTTAATCCTAGCATTCCAGAGGCTGAAATCCATGTGTTCAAGGATACAGCCAAGCATGGTGACTCACACTTTTAATCTCAGAAAGCTAGCCTTTAATCCCAGGGAGTGAGGCAGAAAGCAGAAAGATATATAAGGCATGAAGACCAGAAACTAGAAGCATTTGGCTGGTTAAGCTTTCAGGCTTTGGAGCAGCACAGTTCAACTGAGATGCATTCTAGATGAGGACTCACAGGCTTCCAGTCTGAGGAAGCAGGACCAGCTGTGGAATTGGCAAGGTGAGATAACTGTGGCTTGTTCTGCATCTGATCTACCAGCATTCATCCCAATAACTGGCCTCAGGTTTGATTTTATTAATAAGACTCTTTAAGATTCATGCTACACTCCCCTGATAGAACATGAGTTCATCGATGTGTGTAGAGTTGGTCCTCATGACCTACTTACCTCTTAAAGATCTGACCTCTCAAAACTGTCGTGTTAGGAATTAGATTTCTAACACATTAACTTCGGGATAGACCTTCCAACTCTATTCTTTGCTGATAAAGAGTTTATCAGAGGGAGGAGTGGGGTGAAGTTCTAGGAATGTCCACAGAGTGAGAAGGAATCAAGGGTCCTAACTAGAGAGCGCCACAGGAATTGTGACTCTCCTAATGAGCAGAAATGAAGATAGTACATCCTGGAGCTGTCCGGCAACCCTTTCCTTCCCTCTCCTCGTGACAACGTGGTCCTGGGAAAGAAAAAGGAACAAAAGGGCTTTCCTCTCTCAAACTTGGGGCTGGGTACTTTAACAGCAATCAGTTGAGCTCCTGAAATGGCTCCTTTTCAGTGGTTCTCATTCTGTGGGTCACAACCCCTTGGTGTGGGGGGGGTCATGTACAAGATATCCTGCGTATCAGATATTCACATTACTATTCATGACAGTAGCAAAATTATAGTTATGAAGTAGTAACAAAATACTTTTATGGTTGGTGGTCACCACGACATGAGGAACTGTATTAAAGGGTCATAGCATCCGGAAGGTAGAGAACCATTGTTCTAGATGAAGGTAAGGGATGGTGGGCAACTTGCTAGCTTTTGAAAGTTTCATCACATCAGCCTCTCACTATGGAGATGGCTGAAAGCTGTCTTCCAAAGGAGAAATTCCTGTGATGTGGTAGTCAGTCTTCATTGTCAACACAACTGGAATTTAGAAACACCATGGTCTCATACTTCTAGATGTATCCTTGTATGTGTTTCCAGTAACGTTTAACTGAGGAGGGAGATGAGACCCATCCTAAATGTGGACTGCACTATTCCATGGCCTAGGACGAAAAGGGGCAAATGAGCTGAGCATCAGCATTCGCCATCTTGACTGGGGACATAATATGATCAATTATTATGGGCTGCTGCCACCACACTTTTCCTGACTGTGACAGATGACACCCTTAAGCTGTGAGCAGAAATAAACCTTCCTCCTTACATTCCTTCTTATCAGATATTTTCTGTCACAGTAGCAAGTAAATTAACTGATAAATATGTGTTTGAATTTTCCTCTCCTCTCCTTGGTGCTCTGCCAGACTCACAGATTTGGGAGTTTGGGGGTTCCTTATTGACACCTACAGTATTCCTTACAACATTGACCGTAACCAGAAAACACAGTTTGTGACCACAGAAATTCATGCGCTGGGCTATTACTACCCCAAGCTCCCCTACCTAGAAGCAGCATTAATTAATAGGATGCTGGAATGGTGTTCTGGAGGTTCAGTTATGGTAGCAGATGGGAGGCACCATCCTTAAAGCTGTTGATGACTTGATTAGGCATCTGCCTCAAACCCATGGCCAGGGTTTGGTGGTGTCTGCCCAGAAGCCAGACACATGGTCTAGGAAACAAAGAGTTGTGTTAGCAATGTCTCTGAGTCCATTAGACCTAAAAGAACACTGGAACAATTTCATCTCATCCTGGGATCTTGGAATCAGTGGGTTTGAAAGTGTTAGATTCCACAGCATATTATGTCACTAGGGAACACGTTAGACAGTGAGCTTGGGCCTTGGCCCTCATATTGCCAACCTAGAATGTCGAGATAGAATCACCAGGCTGATCAGGAATATCAGTGTACAGAAATCTGAGAAAGCTTTAGGTTACTGCCATGCGGTAGAGATGGGAGGGGAGTGTTCTGTTGATATCCCAGTGGATTCATGGAGCCACAGGCTTGTAAATAATCCTCAACCATAGAGGACTATGACCAAATCAAGGCTATCAAGAACTCAAAGCTATCTGGGTCAAAAGTTTGTGTTCCGCCATCTAACAGAGAGCTTCCTCCCACTGAAGTGCTCCAGAAGTCACCTATTCTCCCCTCATCAGGCCTGAGGAGTAGCCGCAGGGGAGGCGACTCTGCAGGTATGTTTGTGTTGTTCTCTTACTTTGCCCTCCCTGCTACCCATGCCCCACAATCCATTTGGGGCTAAAATCAGAGGTTCCACATGGGCACCGGGCTGGACTACACCACCAGAGATAATTCAACACATAGTGAGGCTTCTCACTTCCCTTTGTAAATTTACCTTTTCAAACTGAACCAAGAACAGGAGTAGGCAGTCTGTACAGGAGAGTCCCCAAGGACCCTGGGAATCCCATCTCCAGCTTTCTCCACCCTGTGTGGCTGGGATGCCCACCCTTCACATACCATCTATCAGGTCCCTTCCATTCTGCCTCCTTGATGGAATCAGCCAATGGGGGCATCAGCGGGAGGCTAGAGGTCATCAACCCCACTGCTGTGTCCCTTGGCTGGGAGTCCTGCCTGGCTGTTCTTAGCAGGAATGTTAATAGCCCTCTCTCTTTGCCTCTTCATGTTTTATTATGGTTGAATGTGTTTCCCAAATTTCACGTGTTGGGAATTTAATCCCCAAGTTCATGTCCTCAAGGTTTTGTGGTGGGCCTTTTGGGGAGTTGCTTGGGCCATCAAAGCTCTGGTTCCTTTCATGGCAGTGTGTTATTGCAGAATGGTTTTGTTAGAAGGCAGCTCTGTCACACCATGTGATGTCTGTCGCCATGTTGCGTTGCAGCATGAAGGCTTTATCATCAGCTCTGACAAGATGCCTGCATCATCCTCCAAGACTTCTCAGCCTCAGCAGAGCTCTAATACATGGCAGATTTAGGATTTGCTACCCTGTCTGTGTAACGCTGTGCCCTGGTCTTTTTCTATTCCATCACAAAGTTACCTTTGAAGAGAAGGTCATTCCCTGTCTCTAAAATCACAGAACGAAGACAAGACATTCTCCTATTAACGAATTCTCATTTCATTGATTCAGCAGCCTCAAATGTGGCCCCCAAAACAGTGAGCCAAATGGAGAGGCCCCTGAAGGAAGGAGCAGCTACGACTTATATTTCTCTGAAATTTCCATTGTCTGTAGGAGAGAGAGAGAGAGAGAGAGAGAGAGAGAGAGAGAGAGAGAGAAAGAATAGAAAAAATACTGTCTGCCAAATCACCTTAGCAGATGCATGGCTTGTTTCATGGGAGCAGAATGGCATGTTCGTTAATGGCTCTGGTTACAAAATGTGTCCTAGGGTCATTATTTATAATGGGCAGCAACAAAAAGCAGTAACAAAGCTGGCGCGCAGCAACGGGCAGTGTAAAATTTTAATTGAGAGGCATTTTCTGGATTTTGATTTTAAATGTCCTGTTGTTAAAAAGGAAAGCAGCTTTCCAGAAGATGAGCATTATGACAGAAGTGAGTGCCTGGCAGGTTTGCTTGAGACACCAAGGAAAGGGATGCTCGCCAGATCTCTTTCCCCCTGTCACTTAAATTACATCACCATCAATGATGACATCTAATTATACATCATCTGGGAGCAACTGACCACTTCCCACACATATAGCACGAGCAGAATAATACAGGATGGTATTCCTGTTCCAAGATCAACTCCAAAGAGCCCATCTGGCACTTACCCTGTGTTGGGCATGTGCATGGGCCTGCAGAGACAGTTACATCCACCTGAGATCCTGCACCACTGTACAGGATGGACCCTTGGCTCTGCAGAATGCAGAGCTGGCACTCATTCTTGGAAGATAGTAGACTGGGGACCCTAAGGGGGTGAGACGTACAGAAAGTGGGGAAGATTAGTTGAACGAGACAAAAACCACAAAAAGTATACTGTAAAGAGTCCGCCTTGGTCAGGATTAAAGAAGAGAACCTGAAGCAGTAAAATAGAGAAATAGAGGAAATGACGGAATATATTAGAGTGCTCATGAGACTGTGGTAGCTAAGAGGTCACACCATGTGTCATTTGCTAGATGGATAACAGGGAGCCACTGGTTTAGTTCTAATCCAAACCTGGAGGCCTGAGAACCAGAGGGTTGATGGCCAAAGGATAACAGAAGATTGTTGTCCCGACTCAAGAACCTGAAATTGGCCCCCTCCTCCTATTTGTTTAATATGGGGACTAAATGGATTGGATAATGCCAACTGATACTGGGGATGGTGAATTTCTCTACCCCATATACTGATTCTAGCACATCTCTTCTGGAAACACACACGCACACACACACACTTTTCCCAGCTGTCTGGGCATCCCTTAGGCTCGTCAGTTTGGCACATAAGATGAACCACTGCAGAAGCTATATAAAAAATAATTACTGCTTGGCTTTCAACTTGTAAATTTTGATTCATTAGCAGACTGTGAAATCCAAGTAATGTTTTTTGGGAAAAAAAAAAAAACAAAACAAAACAGTACAACAAACTAGGAAGTATCAGTGTGCAGGGTATGTATTACCGCCAGTATTTTTTCTTAAAATCTGGAAATTGGCTTTCCATAGGTAGATACTGTGTGCCTGGCTCACAATGTGTATTTCTTATTGTAGGGGGCAGTTCAAACAAGAGTGTAAAACTCCGACTTAAGGTCAACTCATTATAAAACTGCAGGGCCTGTGTAGCTAGCCCATTACATTAATCTCCTTTTGCTGAAACGGAAATCATCAAGTGCTATGGCTGAGAATCAGGAGCCCTTCCGCTGTGCTCTGCCATGAACTAGGCACACCCGGTTTGTGATACTGTTAATAATGACCAACGTCTGTGGACAGCCCATGTTCTAACTCCCCTACGAAGGAGATCAGATTGTCTTATTTTATCGATGTAGGCAGGGGGCCGTCACTTTCCCAGGGCTGTGGAGCTGTAGGTGACACAGTACACCTTGAAATTCAGCAGGAGCCCTACCTTCTAATTCAGCTTGTTTCCCGAGGGGCCTTGCCAGGACTGTGAACTTTGTGATGTAAATTCTCTCCTTTGGCACATGTCTGTACATTGTTTAGTATTCTTGTTATCCATCACTTTGACTACCCAGACTTCATGGCACTAAGCAACCTTACTTCACTGTGCTTACAGAGGTGGGGAATCAGAAATCTGGTCACGTTATCAAGGGGGTGGCAGTTCTCTCTATGACGCTTGGTGTCTCACTTGGAAAGACTCGAGGACTGGAGGGTTCCTGAGGGTTGGGCATGCCAATCATCTAGAGGCATCTTCGTTCCCCCAACTGGTGCCTGGACTGAGATGCCAGCAAGGCTGAGACTGTTGACCTCAGTATATCTTCTTGAATTCTCCATGTTTCTGGGCCTGGTTCTGGGGCTGGTGTCTCTGTTAGAGGGAACACTGAAGGCGAGCCCTCCAAGTGAGCCAGATGTACCGCCGGCCCTTTATCAACTAGCCTCAGAATGTTACCTATCAGTTCTTCCGTTATTTTCCCTTGGTTGGCAAACCCATCCAGATCACCTTCTTGATATGAAAACCACTCCCTATGACATTCTCAATGTTCTTAGTTTCCAATCAGTACGTGTGAGCTTCCTTGTTGTTAGGACAACTGGATTTCCTTTGGTATGGGAGAGTAAGTGGCCCAAATTCTTCATGATGCATAGGGCACTTTGTGGTTAATAATCTACTGTTCATTATAATGATCTGTAGTCCCTATAAGAGTAAATGAGCTGGAACCACAGATATATTTACTGCTTTAATTTAGTCGCTAGCATTAGGCTTATTTTAAAGTATTTTCTCTCCATTTGGATGGAATTTCTTTTATCCGAGCTTATCTTCAATGTCAATAAGTTTAGCACTCCTCAACAGCTGGAAGCCCAGATATTATACATCTCCCCACCTATTAATCTTCTGTAAGTTGATCTTTATAGCTATGGGGCCCATTCATCACTGCGAGCTGTCCGCTTACATTTGTATGGTCTTCCATTTAGCTAACCGAACTCTCTTTCTTTATCTAGACTGAAGTTCTTTGTCATTTTAATGGTTTATAGAGTTCTCCCTCAGAGCTGCCTCAGAGTGTCAGATTGTCCACAAAGAGCAAATGGATGCTAATAATGTCCCTCGTTATATCTCGTCTTCACCCATTCCTAAGGCTCTTTGGCAAAGTTATCTCTGAGAATCACATGATATTCCGTGCTCTGTAAGAACACTTACAATCTGGCAGCTTTTCTTTGAAGAGAAAAGACAGACACAACACTTCATTTATCGATCTCATCCTACAAAACCGGAAACTGGCTTTACTCTTAGACATTGTCCTGAGTTTGTCCAGGCAAAGCCCAATGAAAGGTTTTCAAAACTCCGTGTAATAGGATGTCACGACACAGCAAAGGACAATGGGGTTGACAGAGCAAAGAGAGAAACGAAGGAAGGCGTGAGGGAAATGAAACAGCCAAGACAGAAGGCGGGGGATGGGTCCTCCGTTCAGATCTTAAATGCCCGCCGCCCCCCAGAAGCCCACATGCCTAAGGTTTGGTCCTCACCTGACTGCACTTTGGGCAGGTGACAGAATCTCTAACGTGTGGAGCGAAGAGCAGGCAGCTGTGTTACTGGGATGGAGGAGCAGGTGGAAGCTGGGTCCCTGGGGGTGTCCCCTAGAAGGAGACACTGGGACTCTGTCCCATCTTCTCTCTGCTCCCCAGCCGCCATGAGGTGAGTGGCTTTGCTGTGTTGTGAGTTCCCCACCATGACCTTCTACCTCACTTCTCTGTTGCTCCAAAGTCACAGAACCCAAGGGACCATGCAGAACCTCCCAAACCTTCCTTTCATTAAACTGGGTTCTTGGGTGTTTTTCCACAGTGACGCAAAAATGAGAGACACAACACAGCTCTCATCAGAAAAAGTTAGTGAAGTCCTGAGCCCCACCAGGGCCGCGGGCTATGGTTCTCATTACAGATGAGAAGAGAGAGCAACCAGGACATGAAAAAATCCAAAGCAGGATGTCATTATCACGATGCTGGATGCCCCGGCTCTAGGGCACACAGGCCTCTGCCTCTCTGGGCCCAGGCAAGGATGAGGATGTGAGCAAGTTCAAGTCACCTGTGCCAGATGCTGGGCTGGCACAGGACTGGGAGTGACAGTGTGGGGGCAAACCCTCTTGGGAGAATGGTTATTGTTTGCTCGTTCTAGGGGTAGTTTGCATAGCATGGGGTTGGGCAATGGTGAGAATGTCACAAGCACAGCCAAGACTGAAGATGGGCGCCAGCTCAATCCATGAGTTCGGATGCCTGGATGCCTGACAGTTGCCACCATGAATGTGGGGTGGGCAGGCTGCTGGAGACAGCTCACACAGAGTCAGGGCAGTCGGGCATTTTCTAGTCACTGTGGCCAGTTTGGCTGGGAAGGTAGATACAGAGTGAATACTTCCTTCCAGCCTTTAAAGACTGTGCTCCTCGGGAGGCAGAGGCAGGCGGATCTCTGTGAGTTCGAGGCCAGCCTGGTCTCCAAAGCGAGTTCCAGGAAAGGCACAAAGCTACACAGAGAAACCCTGTCTCAAAAAACAAAACAAAACAAAACAAAAAAAAAGACTGTGCTCTGGAGTGACATGATAAGGAGAGCCGGGTCCAGAGGGGCTTTTCAGAGGCCTGCCTATAAGTACCTGCATGAATCTCTGCAGGCCTCTGTGAAAAGAAGAGCCATTCTGCTTTCCATATATTCAGCTTCTTCTGGAAACAAAGTGTGTGTGGGGGGGGGTGCACCCCTCCCCTCCTCTGAAAACAAGGCTGCAAATCCTTTGGAACAGCAATCTCTCTGGGCTTCAATCATTTTGCTTTTCCCATATGGAAGGCTAAGTGCTCACAGCGCCTTCTCAACCTTTCCAGGCCAAGCACCCTACATATATAAATAAATGCCTCCCGGCAGCTCCAACAGACAGACTCCATCCACGCTCCCATGTTTTCCCATTGAGAAAATAAGGCACAGGGTTGCCAAGTCATTTGCCCCAGGGCACACTACTGACAAGAAGTGAACGACTGAAAGCCAGGTAGTCTGAGACCACATTCATTTTGACCTAGCTACCCAACTAGTGCATAGCACTGCTCTGGGAATCACTCACCAAAGGGCAACCCTCTGCTCTGCCACCGGAGGGACAAGATACACAGATAGGCCGGGTACCCTCCTTCAGTGTGGCCTGAGCCTGTCCTTAGAACGTTGCACTATTGAGGAGCAGGCAGGAACCAATTCTTAAACACACGAAACTTAAACATAGACCAAGGTCGGGTACTTGGGCATTAATCTCATGCTGTGTGTGGACTCCAGGACTCCAACCAAATCTGGTTCTCTTGGCGGGTGCCAGGCCCCACCCTCAAGACTCCAACTACCTCTGTGGCTTATAGCCTGCCTGTGCTTAGGTTCCTAAAGCTAAGAAGGGAACTGAAATCCTTGGAATTTAAGTCGACATTCTGGTTTTTTTTTTTTTTTTTTCCTGGAAGGACAGGCATCAGTCACATTTGGTAGAGTCTGGGGCACAGACACAGCAGTTTCGTCCTGGGTAGGTCAGTGTTGCTTAGCTCATGGTATATCAAGAGCCCTACAACCGCCAACTCGGGGACAAATTTTTGGGTTCCCTCCCAAGCCAAGCAGCACAGGTGAAGCCCTTAGCAGAGGCCTGGGGCCCAGGATGCTCCGAAAATAACATTAGTAAGATGCCACGAAGGAATGGAAACTGACATAGCCATCATGTTCTTGAGTGGAGTGGATGAAAGATGGGAAAATTCTGACATCTCTTGAGGCTGAAGATGGTTTGTCACACTGTTTTCCTCCTTTGATTTAAAAAATAAAATAAAATAAAAAGTTTTTAAAATATGAAAAAAAAAATCAAAATCTTTGCACCAAGACGCAAATGACTGAGTCAAGCCATGGAGTTACTTTTCCGAGAAAGATGCCAATGGGAGACTCCAGCCCGACAGATCTCACTTGCCCAACTCCCCAACCTTGGCGGTCCCCTAGGTACTAGGGAGAGTGTTAGAGCAGAGCAGGTGCCACCAGAGGCGGGTCGCAAAGGGCTCAGACCCCAGCTATCACCTCTCAGATGGCTCTTCCTGGCCAGCGCTTTCAGGCACTACTTAACCTTCAGGTCTGTTCGCCTGTGGAGGTGGATCCGGCTGGCTAGTCTGGGACAGAGGTGTGTCGGCACCGAGGGAGGCGGGCGCGGGGAGCTGGGAGCCAGGCAGCTGAGGCGGGGAGTCTAGCATGTTCCTGGGGTTGCTGGCGGACGCGGGGGTGGGTGGAGACGAGCACGATTGAGGAGGAGCACACAGGCGCACTCACCGCCTTCCTCCTTCCCTTCCTCTTCCTCCCACCCCGCCCCCGGGGGGGGGCGGTACCCTGGTCCCTGGGGGAGGTCTGCACCCCCCGGAGAGTGGCGGCCCGGAAGGAGGGCTGGGGTTGGGGCGGCTGCGGTGGGTGGTGGACGCCGCGGGCCCCTCCCCCGAGCTCCCTTGCTGCCTCCCCCTGCTCCCCGCCCCTCCTCCTCTCCATCCTCCCCATCCTCCTCCTGGTACCCGGCAGCCGCGGCTAGGGGAGCAGCCGGCGGCACCGGGGCCGCTCAGCCTTTGTCTCCTGCCGCGGGGAGCGCCGGGCCCAGCGCAGCGTAAGTGATGGGGGCCGGGACCGGGCTGCGGGGGGCTCGGCGGGGCGGGTCCTGGCGCGGGCGCTGCCGAAGGAGGGGGAATAGAGGGGGAGGCCGGGCCGGAGGAACCTCAGCCGCGATGCTCGGGCGGCGCCAGCGCAGGGGCTCAGAGGGGCGCGTGGCCGGCTCGCGGGGCGCCGCAGCCTCGCGCCCGCGCGGACGTGCGGCTTGGGTGCAAATCCTGTTTCTCCGGGCAGAGGCCACGCGGGGACGGCGGAGGCTGCGAGGACTGGCAGTCATGGAAAAACGGGAGAGGAGCCGGCCCAGCGTCACCGCCGCCACTGTCACCAACCATCACCATCACCACCACCACCATCACTGGTCGTCGCCCATCCCACTACCCCGCCTCATCCCCCATCTCATCTCCCCGCGCGCACTGCCAACTTTGTCAGACCATTTCCTTTGCATCGGGTAATACTTGGACAGACCGATCGCGAGTGAGCGCAGCTGCTGTGGGATGTTCACCTAACAGGCCACTGGGGCTGCCTCGGTTTTCCCCATCAGGGAAAGGGGCCTGCGATGCCGCCTCGGCGTAGCCACTAAGGTGGCTCGATGTCTGGCTGTTTAATCCCGGTGCTAGAAGGGACAGAGAGATATGTCTCACTTGTTAATGATGAAAGCAACACCGTAGTAGTCATGTCTTCATCAAACCAGAGATTTGAGGTTTAAGACTTTATCTCTTATCTTTTAAGTGTCAAAGTATGAGTATTAATAGCAAATGAAAACTTAAAGAGATGAAACTTTGAACAAAGTATTCCAAAAAAGAAGCAAAACCAGGTAGGAAAATCGCTTCAGCTTGCTAAGGGCAGCATCCGTCTGGAGTGGACAGCGTCCCTTTAGTGCTTCTTGTCTGGTGAAGCTCATCATTTTGGACACATAGCATGTACCCCCGGGTGTTTTTCACCCTAACTGAAGAGTGTCTTTAATTACTGGGTTTCAAAACTGCCTTTTGCCAGCTCAGCACAGAATGGTGGGAACAAGCATATTCCTAGAATGGGCCTGGGGCATCAGCCTCCTTTTGAAGACACAGTAAGATCCCAAGTCCATTCTTTATTTTCCCTGTTGTTCCTGGAATTTTTGGGGAACTCCACTTATGAGGGTGATAGGGGTTCCTTTTTAAATCTTGTTAATAAAAAAAATTAAGAATGAACTCAGAAGGAACCTCGAGGACAATTTTATTTGAGTTTATTTTATTTGAACCCCAGGGCAGGCAAGGTGTAAATCTCAGCAGTTTCCAGGAGGAGGAAGATGGAGAAGAGGAAGAGAGACAGATCTCCCACATGATAGAAGTAGGTCTCAGGGACAGTTTCAGAGAAAAAGAGTGAGGCTGCCCAGAGTATTCAGGGCAGCATGCTTGGGCTTTTGGCAAGTATCTGAAAGAAGGAGAAAGATAAAAAGAAGGGAAAAGGGAAAGTTATGTTTTTCTAAGTGATTCAGAAAATCGAGCGGATTGTATCAGAGCCACATAGCCAGGAGTTTCTGGGAAGGAAAAATACATTATCTCAAGAAAGGAATAATTATTCCTCCCGTCTCTTCGGCATGACTTAAGGTAAATCTGCCTTCCTGAGGGCTGGTCTCTTTGGACAGGTGACCAATGGGCCCAGCTGGGTTAACTCTTGTGCTCTGGGTAGCTTGGAACCTTCTGTCTCCATCCAGGGGTAGATGCCATTCTTTTAACCAGGAGGAAAATATCTTTTCCTTAATGGCCTTGATCCAGGCTGCTAGAATATTCTATCCTCTGAAGAGGTAGCCCTAGGTCTGTGAGGGTGGCCCTCATGATGTGGTTCACCCTGTATCCTGCACCCAGTAGGAAAAATGACATTGTTAAAAATAATGTGGGGGTGAGAGTTGTCAGCATGCCCTCTGGACGTGTGTGACATTGTCCATGGACAGGTTTTTAACTCATAAAAAAGAAAAATAGCTTTAAGACATAAAACAATAAGAACAATAATGAAGACCTAGCTGGGCAGCACTTACCACTAGCATAGTTGGAAATATCTCTGATGTTGAAGTGTAATTATGCTTTATAGACTCAGACCTCCCCAGTTTATGAAATGGGGTTTCAAATTAGTAATTTTGTGGAGAAAGGTTTTTATTGTCTAAAAATGTTCCAAATCCCAAATTTAAGTGAGGTATAGTCAGTCACACACAGTCACATTTCAGAGTAGAAACTTACAGAACTACCTTACTGTGTTTTAAATTCCAGCTCTTTGGGAAAGAATTAGCATCTTAATGGACTCTCATGCCTTTGCCTGTGTTCTGGTCTTTGCTGCTGCTATAACTAAATACCTTAGACAAGATACTTTATAGACAACAGGAGTTTATTACTCATAGATGTACACAGTCAAGACACCAGTTTTAGCGTCTGGTGGAGGCTTACTCTCTGATTTGTGGATGGTACATTTAGTTAGTCCTTGTGTGACACAGGGGCTGAAGAAGCTCCCTCTGGCATCTTATAAGGGTAGCAATTCCATTCCTTAAGGTGAATTCTTATTAGTTAATCATAGCCTCTGAGTTTTATCTCTTAATTGCAAGTGCGTTGAGGAATAGAGTTCAATGTATGAATTAATGGAGCACCCAAACATCCAGTCCCCAGAAGGCCATCAATGAGTTCTGTTGTACATAATACGGTAGAAGTTTTAGATTGTATGAGCTTTCATATCCCCACTCAAGAAACACACTACAAATTAAAAATAATCTATTTGTTTGATTTTGGAGTTTGGGGTACTAGAAATTGATCCCAAGATCTCATGTGCACTGAACACACACTCTTACCACTGAGCTACAGCACCATATTCTCATTTTTGAAGTATTTACATATATAGAATGCACATCTCTCACATGCCACGCGATGCATTTTAGCTTACACACATCCTGCCCTGTGGCCCTTCTTAGTCAAGATGCCTTCAGATTATAATCATTACTTGACATTTTTTTCAACACAGAAAAGCAATTCTTTTAAAATAATTTCTACACATTAAAAAAAAAAAACTTATTCCATTAAATCTACTTGGCCCACAAAGGGTGCTGGCCCTGGGCCCAGGGTTGTATAGATATGGGCCTTGATAGGACAAGAGTGGAAAACCAGTAACACGTAGGCAATACCCACCAGATTCAGAGTGTAGGACTGGAAAGGAGGTGGGTTGTAATCGAGTTTTGTTTGGAGGGGGGAAATGGGAGGCTTCCCAGAAGCTGTGAACTTTTCAGCTGGAAAGAAGAAGCGAGTATTGACCAGCTATAACACACAGGAGGAGAAGGGAAGGGATTCTCCATGTGGAGGGCACATCTGACATCACTGGCTCCGAAGAGCTGGGAGACGGAGGACTGACGTCATTACAGGTAGTTGGTGTCTGGGGTAACTGGGACCATGAAGTGCTCAAAGGTCTGCCCTTGGGAGCTTGCAGCGCCCCTCCAAGGACTGCGACAGACTTTAATGGTAGAACACAGCAAGGAGAAAGCTGAGGGGCTGGCTGACTGCTGAATCATTCCCAGA
>CABHPH010161483.1:0-33070 GCA_902168325.1 Peromyscus nudipes | reverse complement strand
CTGGAACTCGCTTTGGAGACCAGGCTGGCCTCGAAGTCACAGAGATCTGCCTGCCTCTGCCTCCAGAGTGCTGGGATTAAAGGCGTGCGCTACCACCACCTGGCTCTGGAGAGCTTTCTAAAGCCTGCATCTCCTCTGCTTACCACCCTCCCTGTGCCTCTCTATTGCCTGCTGGACAGGGTACCTGTTGGACATTGCTTAAAGGGCCTTGGTGATTTGGTCTTTGCCTCTTCTCTCAGCCTCCTACCTCCCCTGTGTCCTATGATTCAGCTACTGTGAATTTCAGTTTTCTTTAAAGCACAGAATTCTCTCTCTTCTATAATAGGGACTGGGGATAGTAGTTGTTGTTCCCGCTGTACCTGGGAAACCCGCCCAGTCCACCACTCCTGTCCCTTATCAGTCAAGCCTTTTGCTACACATTACTTCTTTCTGAAACCCATCCGGACCCTCCAGCTTTGAGAAAGGAGACTTTCCCATGCCTCCAGTCCCTCAAAATTCCCTGCACTGGATCAAAATTCACCTAGTGACCACTCCATATTTCCTATGTAACTGTAAGTTCACGAGGATTATGGCATCATATCCTGCTCTCTGTGATATCTGTCATGCCTGCAGTAGTTGAACTCATGAGTGGTGTTTGATACGTTCTGATTGAATGATGGAATAAATGAAGGATTCATTTATCTCATGTAAAATGTGTCATGAAAATATCCTCATGCTTGATTCATAATAGGTATTATCATCTTCCTTTCGGTAATGAATAGCCTTTCTACGATGACTGATGAATGCCAAATAGAACAGCAGCTCTGACTTTGGGCCCTCTGTTGTTTCAGCCCAGTAAGCTGCCTGTGTGATCTTGGTATCTTGACTCTTACTGTTAGGATATGAGGTTTTCATTCTTTCATTCTTTCTTTCTTTCTTTCTTTCTTTCTTTCTTTCTTTCTTTCTTTCTTTTTCTTTCTCTCTCTCTCTCTTTCTTTCTTTTTGCTTGTTACATTATTTTTAGAAGTTGCCATCTTTATACATTAATAGTCAAGCGAACTGTTGTAGAAACAACAGAGGCCTTTTAAGTGGGAAATTTGCCCTGGGAAACTTGCAGAATGTAAGCAAAAGGAGCTAAGGATATTTATTTTTAAACTGCCCACTAGTAGACTTGCAGGAAAAGCACAATTCACATTTTTAACTTTTAAAAAAATATTATACAAAACAAAACAAAAAACATACAAATACTACTAAATAGTTTGTTATAGAGTACAGATTTATCTAACCAGATTTGGAAACATTTAACTTTGTAATTTGATACAGGGGGGATTGTAGAGTCTTGAAGAATTATAGAGTACAGTATATAATGTCAGAACTAAACCTAACAGTAATTCATTTATCCTTAAGTTGTAATGCATAAAGACTGCTTTTTTGGCTACAGCATTGGAGGATCAGAGTAGCTAATGAATGAATGAATGAATGAATGAATGAATGAATGAATGTTGAGGTTGAGAGTGTTCTTAAATGAAGAACACATATTTACTTTCAAGAAATGTAGGGAAACATATACAATTCAACAATACAGGATGCCTGGCTGTCCTAGGACAGTGGAGGTATTCAGACTTGAGCAGTAGGAGAAACCATGGGAATGTTGAGATGTGTAAAGTAGGTGTGTGTGTGTGGTGAGGAGGGGTGGGTCAGGATGTCTTTTGTGCCCCTTGAGAATACTTACATTTTATTCATCCAGGAAAAGAGCTACCATAGGATTTAAAACAGAGAAATAATCTAATCTCAGATCTGCATTTTAGGGAGATCTCTTAAATGTTTCTGTGATGGATTGACAATTTGACTCATTGATACTTGCAGTATGATGCTTAAGAAATGACAGAAGTCCAGACAAGGTTCAGTATGCCATAATTGACAAAGACAAAGGTTTCAGAAATAACTGGGAGAAATTCTAGACTAGAGATAGGCATTTTAAATCATTAGCTTAATGGTAGACATCGATACTATGTAAATAGCCAAACTCTGGAGACAGGAGGCAAGTTGGAGTTGGGGTTGAAGCTTCATGTACAAGGGATGAAGTGTTATATTAAGTCTCCTTGGATGCATCAGGACAGTCTTCCTTGTCTAATGTTCCTACATTCCCTACTATCTCAGACACCTTTAAATCTTAACATGTTTACATAAAAGGTACTTCTAAGAAGCCACTTATTTGAACTATCCATAATTAGCACATATGAGCCTGGCATAAACTGTGATGTGAGCCATTTCTGAATTCCTCTCTAAGATCATGAGATCTTTCTGAAGGCCATTATCTAAATCTGCCTATGTTAGAGTTATGTGGGTATATATCTTACCTTCACATACTAAATTCCTGAAGGGCAAGAGACAATCATATCTACATTTCAGTGGTTCTTAGCAAGAATACATAATGCACATGTATTTGAATAACCACCAAGACATCTATAATTATGCTTTATTCTTGACAGATTTTTTGATCTTTTACTTTTCTTTTTAAATTGCAGTTTAAAAATATAAGCCATTAACTCTAAATGAATCTCCGTATTCTACCCCGACATCTAAGAAACTTTAAACTTTAGTGGTTTTCCATTTTTTACTAATTTTGCACTTCATGAGAAAGTTATCAATTTCTCAGTTTTTGTAAGTGAAAGAGATGACTGTTGAACTGTCATTTAATTTTTAAAACTTCACCAGTTGGTTCTTTAATGATGTTTCTCATCCCTTATTACAGATAGAAGGTAAACATATTATGTCATGTCATGTCATGTCATATCATGTCATGTCATGTCTTCTAACCGTTCTGCTTGTGAACCGTTTGCCATATACAATATACATAGGATGTCCTGATGGTGTGAATAACTGTTCTGTATCTATTATCTTTAAAGCACATATTAAATCACATTCTAATCATATATTATTATATACATCTTTGTCAATCCAGAGCCTTTGGGAAGCAGGTATCATTGTGTGTCACTGTCTGTTGGGGAACTTGGCACTTAGCAGGTGCACACTGAATGACTCCTGAATGAAGTATGGGGCTGAAAGAAATCCTCCAATCAGCTTAGGGCTACCAGTACTGTAAACAGACTTTTACTTAATGAAACTAAGTGGGAGTTGGAAGTTGAGGGTGAAATTTAATCTGTGTAAACTCATGTGTATTTTTAGATTGTCAGCCTCTTGAGTAATTTTAGTTCTGTGGTATCTCAAGTGCTCCTTCTAAGCACAGTGTTTTTCTTTATTTTTTACAGGTTGGACTCAAATCTGTGATAGAGCAGTTTCCTGGGCAGCTCAACTTTACCCTTGTGGATGGGGGTTATGTGTTAAGCCATGGCCACAAGCAATTAATGTGCTTGGCCCGATCTGTTCTCAGTAAGGCCAGGGTCTTACTGCTTGATGAGCCTAGTGCCCATCTGGACCCCACGTGAGTTCCAGAAATTCTGTTATGTAATAACATAATAGGAGTAGAGTTATTGAATGTTGTTACTTCATATTGATACAAATTCCCATTCAGCTGCCATGCCTGCAAAGTAGGGGCTACCAAATAATTGTCCAGGAGAAAGTCACTATTTAACATGGGCACAAGAACTTATTTCATTCAATAAGAGCCCTGTTTTCTCTCCTGACTGGAGTTTGGAATTTCATATAAACTCTTCAACCTCATCAACATATGATGAAATATTTAGTTATGTGTGCGTACTCTTATAGTTTCCCTCTGTATCCTGCTTATATTATAAATACATTAATAGCACAGAATAAAGAACTGATGATGAATCTACATAAAAATGTAGTTTTATTTTTTAATGAAATTTTCTTATTAACATTTGTCTTATTAGTGTATTAAATACTTAGACTGTAGCCCTTGGTTAGAAAGCTGACTGTGGTTAATTCTGTATCAATATAATGCTAAAAGTATTTTTTAAGTAAAGTACTAAATCTATAGGACACTGCATATTGTCAAAGATAAAGGCAGATTATTCTTACTCTGTAATGTTTTATGTGGTGTTTTCTTGCTTTGCTAGAACGTACCAAGTAATTCGAAAAGCTCTAAAACACGCCTTTCGTGACTGCACAGTAATCCTCTGTGAACACAGGATAGAGGCAATGTTGGATTGTCAGCGATTTTTGGTGAGTCTTTTACACTTCTTCCCTGTTTCATTCCCCATTTATGTTAGCAATCTTGCACAAGTTACTATAAACTATAGTCATGTACTCCTTCCTTCATCCATATGTCACACATCTGCCCGCTCTCCTTGGTGTGGCTGCTTGAGTCTTCCTCCTTTGACTTGAGCTATGCACGATGTTGAAATCTAGCACACCTCCAGTGCTAGCGTATTACCAAGTGGCATCGTGGACTGGATATCTGTGCTTTCAGGTCTTTCTTTGGGGGAACAAGTCATAAAATGTATTATTGAAGAAAGAAATCTGTTTCTTTCCATAACTAAGCTTCCCCTGGGGAAGGTACGGAATGGGTGTTACTGTCGTGGTTTGAATGAAGTAGGAGAGAAGCCTGTTTTGTTGTCCTCATTCCTACTGGAAGTCAGGTTAGCGTCCTTGTCAGCCACCTTCTCATTTTCTTTCCCAGTTGTCTCAGCTCCTTCAGGTGGTCTTTCCAAATTCCTTCCTGTTTAATCACAAAGGAGGTCAAGGATCATATAGCATTTTCACTTTCCCAAGGCTTTTGAATGTTCTGGAGGTAAATGCTTTTCTTACTGAAGCATTTTTATTCCTATTGTCATTACTCAGCTGCAAGCGACTAGACAGTAGATTCCTCTCTTGTTCTCCTGTGGTCAAGCTCTCTATTTTCTGGCCTCAAGCTTACAAAACTTTAGCATGCATTGTAGGCATTATACTCAGTCATACATAGCCAATTTGGAATTGTTTGGCCTCAGACTCAGTTTTGATGAAGTTCAAAGTTTATGGTGCTGTGTACATGGCTCATCTTAAGAGTCTATAAAAGATGGATTATGGATTATTTAGGTTTCCAAAGCTCTTCAATTGCCCTACAGTTCCCTGACAGAGTGTAACACCTGGTATTAGATGAATTTTTAAAATTCCAATTGCTACTTTCACAGCTAATTTCACAGATGTGAAAATTAAGTAGATATACATGGCTGTGAATCCTGTGTTTCCTTTGGACTTTTATTCTCCTTTGGGCCTAGGTCTGTTTCTGTTCCTGCACTGGCTTGATCTTCACTCTCTATGAGGTCTCACTAATGGCCTTTTCCCTAGGTCATAGAAGAGGGCAACGTGTGGCAATATGACTCAGTTCAGGCACTTCTGAGCGAGAAGAGTATCTTCCAGCAGGCCATTAGCTCCTCGGAAAAGATGAAGCTCTTCCAGAGCCGCCACTCCAGCAGGCAGAAGCCTCGGCCACAAATTACTGCTCTGAAAGAGGAGACAGAAGAAGAAGTGCAAGAAACCCGTCTCTAGTGGCTGGGATGCTGGAGAAGCAGCTCAGTGGACCTGAGTCGATTCCCAGAACCCATGCAAAATGAAAAAGCCAGGCATGCCCCAAGCTGCTAACCCCAGTGCTGGGGACACAGGGACAGGTGGGTCCTTGGGGCTCTGCGACAAGTGATCCCAGCCCACATAGAGAGTTCCAGGCCAGGCACCTGAGGGACAATACCTGAGGATATCCTCTTGCACGTATACATACATGAACACACACACACACACACACACACACACACACACACACACTCATTAATGGACATACACACAGAAGAACAAAGAAGGAGGAAAAAGGGAAAGATAGAAAATCAGACTCCAGAAAGAAGTACAAATGATTGCAAAATGATGACGTGAGAGACCTCTGCTCATGGACTCAGAGGAGGCGAAACCCACTGTCTGTGCCTTCGAAAACAGGGTGAAGTCCCCATCCCTGCTTTTTAAGAGACTGTTTTGGAAGAAAAATCAAGATTGTTCATCTGGGTCTGGGTAACTGGCTTTCTAGCAGTAGTCAGATTGTTGGAAAGTCACTTCAGATACTTGACAATGGACCACTTGTGTTTCGCAAGCCACATTTTCCTGAAAACATTTGCCTCCTAGGAATAGCTGGAAAGGCAGCTGTAATGCCAACCAGGTTAGTTGTTCGGCTTATTTTTCAGTGCAGTGGTTAATTTGCCTTATTGAAGAACTGAAGTCATCATGCTTATAGATAGAATGAAGTAATGAGAACTGGAAAGTGACTTCTGTAGCCCATATCCCATCTTTCTTCTATCCTAGGTATTTAGACACATGGCTGTACTACCTGCTACACATTCTGTGTGTCCCACTTCAAGCAAATGCTAGAATAGTATGGAAGCACTGGGTGATATTGAAAGATGCCCCACTCAACATCTGGTGATTGAGTTACCTTCAGTAATAAGCATTCTCAAATCTTGGGAATTAAGGTTAAGACCATCCAACCCTACTTCCACACATCTAAACATCCTTTTCATCAATGTGTCCCTGACCTAGGAAAAGAACTGTTACAGTCCTATGAAGGGGCCAGGATAATTTCCTTCATGTGGAAATTGACACATGTATATTCCCAGAAAGCAACAGACCTTTAAGACTTGTGAAGTAAAGGAGACTCGTGTTAGTGCAAACTAGCGAGCACAGCGCCAGGCCCAGGAGCAGTGTGGGAGATGCTCATGGAAACGTGCAGGATGCTCATGTGCGCTCAGCTCGCTGTGTGCACTGCACACTGTCTCCACACAGTTGTAGGGGAGACACCGAGAAAGACTTAATCATGAATTACTTTTATATGCTCTTTATAATTTGTGATGTGAATGAAATTTTCACTGGGAAGTATTTATTTTAGTAATAATGTTTCAAACTCATGTATTACAATGCTGTATTTTAAGAATGATTACATAATGAATTATATTTGTATAAAATAATTTTTATATTTGAAATGTTGAATTTTTATGGCATTAGCTATTTTTTAAAAAGGGGAATGAGGAGGATAAGGATGATAAGGACCAGTCACCTTCATGGTGTGAAGCATAGGGACTGATGCAGATCTTGAACACATGTGTGATTCTCAGACAACACATGTTCCATTTTAATGCAGCTTTGAAAAGATGGTACCAAAAGTCAGGATGGTCCAGTTATGGGCACATCAGCTTCTGAACTGCAAACTAAGCCTTAGAAGAATGTACTATATTTATTCCTGTAATAGAATATCATGTGTCAATAAAATCCTTTTATTTGTGTGAACCCTGTCTTTTCAGATGTGTTCATTGGGTGTGTCTTTGGAACCCTTAGCTCTACTCTGTAAGCTTCTTGGGACACAAATCTTCCTTTTAGATATAATCTCTTTGAGAATCCCAAATGAATTAGAGTACAAATCATCAAGTTGTCTCTTTAAATTTCAATAAAATATTCATAGTAAGTTTACCATTTTCAACAATAGTTCAATGGAATTTTGTAAATCCACATAGCTGTATAATTATCACCACTATTGATCTATTCATTTGTAGTTGATTTTTTTCATCTTGAAAAACTGTCTTTATTTATTAGATAATAACTCTTTTCCTCCCACCCATGCATCCACAGATTCCATGTTTGGTCTATGACTTTGAGTATACCCTGTAGGAATGCAATCTCAATATTAGTCCCTTTGTATTTAGCTTCTTTTACTTAACATAATGTCTTGAAGACTCAGACACATTGTATCATATGACAGAATTTTCTTCCTATTCAAGGTTAAATGATAGGCATTTATATATAATTATATACTTTATGTAATATATATTATATAATACTTTGCATAGCCATTCACCTACAAATGGCTCAAGTTAATTCCATATTTTTGATATGGTAAATACATCGGTGAACATGAGTATACAAACATCTCTTCAAAACTCAGTAAACTTTTATATTAAATAGAGGCATAGAGAACACAAAATATAAATAAATGAATTACTGAATTACTTTTACTTTTTTTTTTTTACAACCAATGAGTCTACATTGATACATCATTATCCACAATGAAAATGGTTTATGGGTTGGCTAGTTGTTTGTCAACTTGACACAACCTTGAATTATCTGGGATGAGAACCTCAGTTGAGAAAATGCCTCCATCAGGTTGTCTACAGGCAAGTCTGTAGTTCATTTTCTTGACTGATGATTGATGTGGGAAGGTGTAGCTCACTGTGAGTGGTGCAACCCCTAGACAGTTGGTCCTCGATGGTATAAAAAGTCAGGCTGAGCAAGCCTTGGAGAACAAGGCAGTCTGCAGCTCCTCCATGGCCTCTGCTTCAGTTCCTGCCTGATTCCCCCTCCATTATGGACTGTAAACTGTGAGCTGAAGTAAACCCTGTTCTTCCCAAGCTGCTTTTAGTTGGTGTTTCATCACAGCAATAGAAACCTACCCAGGACAATTTACAACAGAGCTGTCTTTATTCCTTCTGTCATTCACATCATGCATCTCTATCCCATTAATTTCCCTGGACCTTTGTATCCACCCTCTGCCCTTGCAACCCCCCTCAAGATAAAATAAAATTAAGAGAAAAAAAAGAAAATTTAAAAAAAGGAAGTCTCATCATGGAAGCTGTAGTGTGAGTCCCGCAGTAAACCTTTGTCCACACGTCTTTACTTGTAAGTGTTCCTTGCAAAGAGTCACTGGTCTGGTTTGGCAGCAACAGAACTCATTCTTAGTGGGATCCTGCTCCGTATGTGAGTTTTGACAAAGGTGCGATGGGATGTGTAGCATCACACAGACTAGTTTCTCTGCCCTGAGAGTTCCTGTGCCCTCACGCCTCTTCCCTCACTCCCACTCAGCTCCTGGCAACTGCTGGTGCTTTACTGCTTTAGAACATTTGACTTTCCTAGATATCATGAAGCTGGAGCTGTGTGGCCTGTCGTCTTTTCAGGCTGACTTCTTTCACTTAGGAATAAGCAATAGTTCTCCATGTAGTTTTACTGCTTGATGGCTCATTGATTTTTGCTGCTGGATAACATTCCTTTTTCTGTATATACCACAGTTTATTCACCTACTGAAGGCCATCATGGTTCTTCTTGGTTCATTCTTACTCATTGTGACATCGTGAATAAAGCTGATAAAACAGCAGGGAGGAGGGCAGGAGGGAGAGAAACACAGGGAGGGAGAAGAATAGGAGGAGGAGGGAGAAGAGGAAGGTAATGGGGAAGAAAAGGATGAGAAAGAAGAAGATGAGGCAAGAGAAAGCAGGGAGAGAAGGGGAGGTGGGAAGAGGGGGCAGAGCAGAGACATGTCTAGAAAAAGAAAAGAGCAAAGATGGGAAGTATGGACCTCAGGAGGACAGTTGAAGAGGAGACATTGGGCTATGGCAAGACCTGAGATGGACTTCCTGTGACACTAACAAAGCCATGATTTCAAAGACCTTCCCTCAACTTAGCACCTACCTTACCACTATCCAAGGTCCTGTCATTTTGTATGAATAATTTTACTTTAGAAAGAGACACTATTACCCCCAAATTATAAAAAATCTAGGCTCTAAAAACACTTGGCATATCCTTGAATAAGAGATAGGAATTCAGAGGAAGAAGCATGTGTGTTGGTGAAAAATTGGTCTACTCAAGGGTCCAATAATAGATGAATTGGTTAGAATGAGACTTGAAAATCAAATGACTTTAATAAGCAGAGGGGTGAAAAGCAGCCAAGCTTCTATTGGGTTGGAAGATACCTAGGATAAAAGGAGCAAGACGGTGGAGGCTATGGAATTTGAAAGCCAAATTTACAATAAAGGCTGTAAAACACATTGAAAAATCCTAGTAGGCTTTGTTACTGAATGGTCTTCAGGCCTCAGTGCCTCAACGGGTCCCAACGTGTGATCTCTGTCCCATTTGAGAACTTACGTGAAGTTTGCATTCTTGGTCCCTAGCCTGACTGACAGGATCAGGGGTGATGGTAGGGACATGGTGTACTTTTACCTTCCTCTCAGGTGTCAGTGTGTAACCTCCATCTGCAGGAACCTTAGGTGACAAGGAGTGAGGGAAGAAGTGAGACTAGAAGGGTCAGCAAGTGGGGGAGTCCAGGGGTGAGAGCCATCAAGTCATAAGATCGCAGATCCGTGGGGATTGTGCAATCCAATCTGATGCACGATGGAGGCTTTCCCTCTGCCGAGAAGTAGATCTTCCCTGAGGAAGGAGGTGGGGGGGGTAATAAAGAGCATCTTAGAAGACAGAATGAGGAAACTGAAGCCATTTCCCAGCTGAGGATCTGCTGTGAGAAGTGTCAGTGCCCTGACTTTGTTCTCCTGTCTAAGTCTCTAACTAAACAGTACAATTAGCCACTTCTGTTAGGCTTATCAGTTGTTCATGAAGTTTATTTCTCATTATGTGCATACTCATTCAGGATTTTCTTTACAGTACTCATCCCATGTTCATTGCAGAATGCTCCACTTGATTATAAGATAAATCAAGCTTGATCTGGGCTTACTGTGTCTGAAATGCATGTAGCCGTTCCCACTTTCTTCCGAGTGTGCTCACGGCGTAATCACCACCAACCCTTTATTAACTTGTATTTGGAGAAATCACAGGCAGAGGTTGATGTCTGATTCACTCTTACACTCTCTTGTTCAGAGGACATGTAGGTGACTGATATTTGCCGTAATTTTTTATTTTAGTTTTTTAGACAGGGTTTCTCTGTGTAACCCTGGGTGTCCTGGAACTAGCTCTGTAGACCAGGTTGGCTTCAAACTCACAAAGTTTCGCCTGCCTCTGCCTCTGAGTGGTGGGATTAAAGGTGTGCGCTACCACCCCCCAGCTGGCATGATTTTTTTTTTTGGTTTTTTGGAGACAGGGTTTCTCCGTGTAGCTTTGCGCCTTTCCTGGAACTCACTTGGTAGCCCAGGCTGGCCTCAAACTCACAGAGATCTGCCTGCCTCTGCCTCCCGAGTGCTGGGATTAAAGGCGTGCGCCACCACCGCCCAGCCTGGCATGATTCTTAATATAGTTGAATTAATTTAATACAGTTGAATTAAAAATTACAATTTTCTGTTTGTGATTCATTCTTTTTCTCCTCTTCCTTCTCATCTTTTTCTCATTCTTCTTTAGCATTATGAGGGTATGCTGATCATTTTATGCTTTTCCATTGTAGTCCCTCCTCAGCATAGCAATTATTTTGTTTCTTGTTAGCTCTTTTAAATTGTTGCTCTAGACTTCACAACAAGCATTTACATGTAATCCATGTCAACTAAAGCAACACTGTACCATTAGTGGGAGTATCTTCAAATAGCAAAACATGGAGGCTGGGGAGATGGCTCAGGAAAGCACTTGTTGTGCAAACATCAAGAACTGAGTTTGAATCCCCAGCACGCACATAAAAAGCTGGGTGGGATTTTCTGGACCTATAATCCCTGCACAGAGAAGGTGAAGACAGGATGACCCCTGGAGTTTGATGATCAACTAGTCTAGCCAAATCCATGAGCTTTGGGGTCAATGAAATGCCTGTCTCAAAAAAATTAAGTGGAAAGTGATTGAGGAAGACACACAGTGTTGTTGTGTGTTGACCTCTGGCCTCCCTGTGCTCACACACGCATGCACACCTGCACACACAACACACACAAATGTGTACACACAACATTCCCAAATATTTAAATTCCTCCTCTTGTCCTATTGCTGTTGTTGCTATCATTTTACTTATGCATAAGCACATGTACATATGTACTTATACACGTGAATGCACTGTGCTTTTTAAAAAAATCTTTAAGGAGAGAAGTAAAGTTATTTTGCCTTCAACATTCATTCTTTGATGGTTTTGCTCCTTTATCATGTGAATGTAGTTCTGACCTTTGTCTCTTTCCTTCCCTTAAAAGTGTCCTTTAATACATTTTGTAAGGCAGAAAAACTGACATGTTCTCTCAAGTTGTTAGTCTGATAAAAGTTTCATTTCTCCTTCACTTTTGAAGGATTATTTCACAGGGTACAGAAAACTAGATGGAGGGTTCTCCCCACCCTTCTCTTTCAACACTTGAAAATGTCACACTGTTCTCTTTTGGCTGGAATGATTTCTGAGAATTCAGATGCTACTCTTTCTTTGCTGCTCTAAAGAGATTTTTGCCCTTCCCCTTTAGATTCTTTTAAGTCTCTCTCTCTCTCTCTCTCTCTCTCTCTCTCTCTCTCTCTCTCTCTCTGTGTGTGTGTGTGTGTGTGTGTGTGTGTGTGTGTTATCTTTGACTCTCTGTGGTTTTACTATAATATGCTTATGTGTATTGGGGGGCATTTTTTAAACTGTTTATCCTGTTTCATATTATCTGAGCCTCTTGGGTCTGTGGTTTGCTGTTTAATATGAATTTAAGGAAACTCCTTAATCATTATTAAACTTCAGAGTCCTCTTTCTCCTCTTTTAATAATCCTACCATGCATAAATTATTTAAAATCTGTCCCACAATTTTTAGCTGCTCACCTCTGGTTGCCTTTATGTTTTATTGTTTTTATTCTCTTATCTGTATTTTTCAGTTTTGAGAATTCTATTTCAAATCATCAAGCTCAGAGATTCTCTCCTCAGTCATGCACACTATGTGTTCTTCTTTTCCCTCTACTTCCAAATGCTAGGATTACAGGCAGTGGTACTAGAATTGGTTCTATGATGCTAGGGGTCAAACCCAGGACTTCTTGCATGTCAAGCCATCACTGTATCAACTAGTCACATCCTCAGCCCCAATTCTTCATTTTTATTAGTGGGTTGACTCAATTTTTTGTTTTGTTTTTAGCTTTTCCTTTTTTTTTTCTTGTTTAGGATTCTATCTCTTAGCTTACACCATGCATCTATTGTCTGCATGGTGCCTACTCTGTCCATGACAGCCACAGCATATTAATGTGAGTTTTTTTTAAATTCCTTGTTTCATAATGACAGTATTCTTGCCATATCTGACTCTGGTTCTGATGTCTGAATCTTGTTCTAACTGTGCCTTTTCCTTTCTTAGCATAGCTTCCAAATTTTCGCTGAAAGAATGGCATGGTTTACCAGGAAAAGGAAGTGTGGAGAGCAGACCTTCAGTAATGCGGTGACCTTTGGAGGGGACACTCTCTCAGTCTTGTGACTAGGTCTTAGTCTTTCATAAACTGGAGCCCCTAGACAGTGTACTTCACCAGGATGCCTTAGTTTGGTTTCCTTCTCTTGAAGGGAGAAGGTAGATGGGCCTTGCATTGTTTATTTCTCTTCACTCATGTAGGTTGAGATCTGGTAAGACCCCAGCAGATTAGCTTCTGGTACAATGGTTTGCTCTGAGGAAAGGCCTTTTTAAGAACTGGGCAATGTGGAATATTTCAAATGTCAATTTCCCTCCCCTTGCAAATGCAAGAAGGGCCTTTCCGCTAATATTTTTCACTCATGTTCTTGGCAGAAATCCCCCAGGTAGCCTCAGGACAGCATGGGCTCTCTCCACCTCTGATCTCTCTCTCTTTCATAACTCTTCATGTTGTCCACCCAGAGACTCCTACAATTTGTCAGTTATGCCCCAGGTTTTCCAATTATGACAGACATTTTGTTTAATGTTTCTGAGGTAAGTTGTGAATCTCTGACCCCATCTGCCGTTCTAATTTTAGTAATGGTAGTTTGGCTTACGATCTCTCTTCATTAATCTCATTTGGACATTTTACAGTTTGTTCAGTTGTTAGGATGGTGTGATGACTTAGAAGCTCAGTAGGTGCTGGACTAGAACTGAAAGCCCTTTTAGGTTGTCTACTTCTCTAGGTAAGAATTTGGCCAAGCTGGATGGAGTCAAATAGGAATCACATCACTCACATTGATATTGAATTTGGAGGTCACAATTTGTGCCCCAAGTCAGGTCTAGCCTCTTTGGGAAGAGGGACAATGAGATCCAGCAAACCCCCAAGTCCATCTTTGGGATTCTGAAGCTAAATCAAAAATTAAACACAGGCCAAGGATATGCATATCTAAGCAGTCCCTGTCGGGTGTGGGCCCACCCACCACTGACCCTCCTTGTTTGAGTCTCAGCCTGTAAGGTCCTCTAACAAGTTGTTAGAACTGTCTGAAATCTCTAGTAAGAGGCAAATTCTCCTTTTGCTGGCTCTCTCTCCTTCTCCTAGTGTGAGATTCCTGGGGAAATTCCCATTTCTCTGGAGTCCATTGTTTCAACAGTCCGATGGCCATACGAAGAGACACAAGTATCTCATTTCTGCCAGGCCAGTTCCAACGCCAGGTTTGTTCCTTCTCTTTATTTTAAATAAAACTTTAATTGTAGACTTGCTATTTCTATCCATTTTGCTTTCTCTCCCCAAGTGTTGAGTTTCAGGTTGACCTGCTCACTTGTGCCTGGTGCACATTTTCTTTCTTCCTTCCTTCCTTCCTTCCTTCCTTCCTTCCTTCCTTCCTTCCTTCCTTTCTTTCTTTCTTTTTCTTTCGTTCTTTCTTTCTTTTTTCTTTCTTTCTTCTTTTTCTTTCTTTCTTTCTTATTTATTTATTTATTTTCTTTCAGTTTTCTTTATTAAGACATTTTCTACTCATTCCTCATGCTATCCACAGATCCCCCTTCCTTCCTCCTCCGACCCCCCAGCCCTCTTTCCCATGCCACCCGGCATCCCCACATCCCCCAAATCGAGGTCTCCCATGGGGAGTCAGCAGAGCCCAGTACACTGAGCCTAGGCAGGTCCAAGCCCCTTCCCACTGCACCAAGGCTGTGCAAGGTGTCACACCACAGGCACCAGATTCCAGAAGCCTGCCCATAGACCAGGGACAGATCCTGATCCCCCTGCCGGGGTGCCCCCCCAAACAGTTCAAGCCAAACGACCGTCTTCCGTATCCAGAGGGCCTAGTCCAGTCCCATGGGAGTTCCACAGCCACCAGTCCACAGTTCATGGGCTTCCACTAGTGTGGTCAGTCATCTCTGCACATCTTCCCATCATGATCTCGACGTCCCTTGCCTGCAGTATGTCTCCTCTCTCTCATCAATTGGATTCCCAGGGCTTAGCCTGGTGCCTGGCCATGGATCTCTGTATCTGCCTCCATCAGTCGACTATTTTATTCATCTCACATACCAACCACAGATCCCTCTCTCATCTCTCCTTCCACTCTCCCCCACTCTTCCCCCTCAACCCACCCATCCCCTTCTCTGAAAAGGTAAGGCCTCCCATGGGGAGTCAGCAAAGCCTAGTACATTCAGCTGAGGCAGAACCTAGCCCCTCCCCACTGCATCAAGGCTATGATGCACATTTTCTTAATTTATTTCTCAGCCCATTCACTTTATTTCCATTATGAGAGGAAAAAAATAAAAAAGAACTTGAAACTGATACATTTCTTTCAGTAACCTGGGGCATTCCAAGGTTGGGAAATTGCTGCCTATTGGAGTGAAAGACTAACAAAACCCCCAAAGTAAATATTTTAGTAGTCGGCTAGAAAAAGATCCTCAAATAATATGTGGAAGACAATTTAGAATGAGGTTTCCTCAGAGCTCAGTGTAAAAACCTGTTTGACCTGTTAAGGTAGGTGTGGGTAATTGCAACCCCTTACAAAAAGCTGCAATGGAAAAAACTATAAATATAGGAGAGATAGATTTGG
This sequence comes from Peromyscus nudipes, assembly GCA_902168325.1. Taxonomy (NCBI): domain Eukaryota; kingdom Metazoa; phylum Chordata; class Mammalia; order Rodentia; family Cricetidae; genus Peromyscus; species Peromyscus nudipes. The sequence continues at coordinate 17,577 of CABHPH010161483.1, read as the reverse complement.
GCTTGAGAACAGTGAAGCTGGACATGATAAACTGCTCTCAGCATGAGGAACCTGAGCCCAGAGCCATTGTCTTTGATAGGAAGCATGGAATTGATGCTGGGTACTAGTGTAAATATTTCTTGGCAAAGATTCAGGTTTATCATTCACTCACTACAAGGAATCTTCATTTGCTTTTAACTCCTTTTCTCTATTTGTTAAGTGGTGTCCTGTGTTGTGAAATGCGCATTGTGCACCGTGAAATGAGATTTTTTTATTTAAATGAATATGCTAATGTGAATCTTTTCATTTAGAAAAAAAAAAAAGGAATGCAGCAACAATTCTAAATGTTTTCCTGAGTCAATAGTTTCCATCCAAGTTGAATATATCTTCCGTTGATCAAACTATGAAATTTGAACAAAAAGTGCATGTCTACCTTCACAAATTGGACCCTGCTGGAGATTAGGCTCAATTGTTAAGGACTGACAATTACCCAGAGGCACACATGCCAGCCACAGAAGTATGTATAGAACCTCTCACATCTACTAGGATGAGTCTGATGTCTTGCCATTGAGCCATCTTGTGCACTGGAATGAAGCCTGAATAGCTATGGGAGTAATAAATTGCTCTTCATGTTCTGTGCCACTGATGTAGGATCTAGAAGGAGTGGTTTTGATTATCATATACTAGACAGGTTGATAAATGGAACCAAAACTGAATTGTATTTTGATTGATAAATATCAGCAAAATATGCTTTTAAAATGAAACAAAAAACGTGTCGGAATCAACCTATGAAATTAAAGAAATAGTTTTTATTGTAATGTAAAGAAATAGATCTTGTTTTATTAAATAAAGAACCAATACATATGGCCACAACTCATTTAGCCTAAGTTCTGTAAACTAACTAAAAGCAGGACTATTTTTCCAGCCATCTCTCTTCTTTTTGTGTGTTTTCAGAGGAGCAGATACCAGGAGCTTATTAATATACTGTAGGCATGTTACATAGGCAAATTTGTAATCATATGCAATCCACATAAAAAATACATTCCCTCTATTTTCTTTATGAAGTTAGAAGGTCTGAGCCACCATAGTAAACCCTTTAAAGCAAGCCCAAGGTGCTCTTCTGTTGTTCTACATTGCATTGTCATTAAAGCTTTTATTCCTTGAAATTTTAAATATATACAAGGGCAGACATAGGATGTAATAAGGCTCATGTTCTTCCACAGAGCTTTAGAGTTATCAATGCTCAAATAGTATATTTCCTTATAGCCATTTTTTATTTTATTTTGAGAAAAAAAAATCTAAAACCATAGCATCAGCAACAGTGGGTTAGAACCGAGGGGCACCACAGAGTCACACTATGCAGCAGAGCCCACATGGGAGGTTCACTGGTGAGTGGTGCAGAGGCGGCCTCTGAGCGAGTGTGGAAGGAAGAGAGAGCAGGGTGAGAAGGGCTTGCTTTTTATAAAGGGATATAGCACGTGTGCATACTCAGTGGCGGCAGTATGGCTGCTGCTGCTGTCATGTCCTGCTAGGTCCCCAAGGGCAGAGCAAACACCTGAATGCTAACACTAGCTGAATGTGTTTCAAGGCATTCTTTCTGACTTTAAAAAAACCATAGCCACATTAGCATCACTACAACACAGTCTTTAATATGCTTAAATACTCACACACTGTATAAATCTATAAATAGATCTTTTCAAAGATTCTGTGATCTTTGAAACTGTTGGGCATTTGCTTAACATTGGCGCTTTATTCACTATGGCGAAGAATTGGAATCAATCCAGTTTGCCCATCAAAAGATGAATAGATATAAAAGTTTGGTGTATATACATACACAAACATACATCTACATATATACATAATGGAATACTACTCAGCTCTAAGCAATTCAACTAAAAATTTTGTGAGAAAATGGATGAATTTGGAATGTAAAATATTAAGTGAGTTCACAATCTCAGAAAAGAAAAAACTGCATGCTCTCTCTTGTATGTGCTATCTTGTCAATAATGTATATATTTACACACATATAAAATGTAAATTGTAGTTATTTTTTCTTTCTTCTTTCTTTCTTTCTTCCTTCCTTTCTTTCTTTCTTTCTTCCTTTCTTTCTTCCTTTCTTCTTTTTTTTTTCTGTTTGCTCTTTGGGGCCCGCCATCCAACTCTCAAATAAATACATGGAGACTTATTCTTACTTATGAATGCCTGGCCTTAGCTTGGCTTATTTCTAGCTAGCTTTTCTTAAATTATCCCATCTATCTTTTGCCTCTGGGCTTTTACCTTTCTCTTTCTATATGCCTTCCTTTCCTTCTTCCCCTGTTGCCGGTTGTGTGGCTGGCAGGCTGACTCCCAGCATCCTCCTCTCCTCTTTCTCACTCTTCTTATTTATTCTTTCTGGCGGCCAACCCTACCAATCAGGTGTTCTAGACAGGCAAAGCAACACAGCTTACAGAGTTAAACAAATGCAACATAAAGGAATGCAATACATCTGGGTTGGGGATTTAGCTCAGTGGTAGAGCGCTTGCCTAGCAAGCACAAGGCCCTGGGTTTGGTCCTCAGCTTTGGAAAGAAAAAAAAAAAGAATGCAATACATCTTTGTATCATTAAGCAAATATCCCACAGCATAAAAGAATGTAACACATCTTTAACTAATATTCCACAACAGTAAACAAATGTACATGTGGATACAGTATAACATGAAGAAAAGAACAAGAAAGGCTAAATATAAGGGGATGGGGACGGTCATAGGTACAGAAAGAGCAATCTAACTCATCATACTCAATACCAGTCCTGAGGCACAGGAAAGCCCTCCACAGAGACACCACCAACTGGAAAGAACAAGAAAGGGGCTTCTGAGACTGGCCTTGGGGCCCTTGACATCAGGTGGCACCTGTGAACTTGTTAGAAATTTGTGTTCTCCTTTTCTGTCCTACCAAGTTAATCATAATCTCTGGGGCAATGCCCAGGAATCTTTTTCTGAAAAGTTCTCCAGGAAATTTTCTTCAGGTGCTAAGGATCAAGTCCAGGACTTTGCTCATGCTAGGGAGCTACCCTCTGACCCCCTAGGTTTTTTTTACACTCAAAGTTAAAGACCATTGAACTAGACTGTGGAATATTCCTTCACTGTGTGAAAATAGTCATTATGATTGGTTTAAGAAAAAAGCTAAATGGCAGGATTTTCAGGGCAGAGAATGCTGGGAAGAAGGAGGGTGGAGTCTGAGGAGTCATCAGATGCAGAGGAAACAGGACATGTGGAAAATGAGGTAATAAGCTATGAGCCACATGGCAGCAAGTAAAGGAATAGAAACGGATTAATTTAAAATGTAAAAGCTAGTTAGTAATAAGCCTAAGCTATTGGGCAAGCGTTTATAATTAATAAGAAGTATCTGTGTGGTTATTTGGGAGCTGGCAGTCCTGACAAAAAACTCCACCTACACTTGACTATTGTTCTGATGCCATGAAGATAATGCCCAAAGCAGTGTTTCTAAATCCTGGAAGAATATTAGGAAAACCTGGAAATGTTGAGCAAATGCTTATGTAAGACCCCATTCTAAACCAGTTAAATAATTCTTTGGGGGAAGGAGTTGTTGAGGCTGAGCTACTGAACGGCAGAAAAAATTCCCCAGGAGATTGTTCGGTGATTCATGCGAGAACCCTGGACTTGCCAGTGGCTGGGCTAGAGTGGAGATGGGCTGAAACAGCTGTGGTGCTCCCCAGTGGGAAAGCAAGGCCACAATTTTATGGGGAGACTGGACCTGGGGAGACAGACACTGACAATGATGATATGCTGGTACCTTGTTCTGGAGGGTGCTTCAAAGATGTTCCTTTAAAAGGTGGTGGTGACTTCAAATAGGAATTCTGAACCAAACATTCAGTGAGTAACAGAATGCCAAATCTGTGCTCTGGGTGTTGGAATGGAGCAGCGTGATGAAAAGGCTGAGTCCTTGAGTTCAGGGAGCTCATGTTCCAGTGGGTGAAGGGAAAAAATAGATTAGTTAAAGTATGTTCTGTAGCACATCAGAGGAAAAGAAAGTGAGGGAACTAAATTATTTGATAAAAGTCAGTCCCACTACTTACTGGTGATTGAAATCATTTAAATATTGGATACTTGGTAGGAAAGAAGAGGGAGTGTCATGAAGAGTGCCCCATGGGTATGGTGAAGGACCAGCAAGGAGGTGCTGTATCCAGATCAGAAAGTAAAACAGAACTGTACGGGCAAAGCCGTGTGGGAGGACATGGCCCTCTGTAAGGACACTAGCCTTACTCCGTGTGATGAAACCTGGAGTAATCTGAGTGGAGAGTGAAGAGATCATGGCAGATTTACCTGCCCCATTCTGAAGATAAGAGCAAGCTGGCACCAGTGGAGTAAGAAACCAGGGAGACTGCTTAGGAATCTACTATAATAGTTCTTCAGAGACAGCAGTCTCCAGACAGAGCTCGGAATTAACGGTATCTCAGTGTATCTTGGAAGCTAAGCAGAGCCCAGCCAGTCTTGGATCTGAGGGAGCACAGCAGCTAGCACCAAGAGAAGCAAGATCGAGGAGAAAACAACAAAAGGTGCCAATGGGTTATAGAGTACAGAGGAGTGGACATGGAGGATGATGCTAAAAACTTTGGTCTGAGAGCTTATAAGGGTGGAATGTTTTGAGATTGTGAAGAATAGAGGAGAAAATAGGGCTGGAGTTTAAGGTTCTGGAGAGAATGACAGACAGTTGATAGATGAACCTGAAGTTGAGAGAAATTCAGAGAGGACAGAAACACAAATCATGAAAATTCAGGTCTATAGATTGTGTTTAACACCAGAGGCGTGGGCCAGGTTCTTGTAATTTTTACCATTATCGTTACCTGGGAGCTAATGAGAACTGTGGAACCTCAGGCGCTGTGCTTGTCCAAGAATATTGACTCAATATTGACAGTTTTGTTTGTCTGTTTTTGAGACATCTCTCTGTGCAGCGCAGGCTGAGCTGGCAGAATGAGCAATTGGTGCATGGACACACTGATGAACCTGGGGGCCCATGTACACTAATAAGTGCTTTTCCACTGGGCTACAGCCCCAGCCCTTGGCACTGATATTTCATTGTGATCCTAAGGTGATCCATAGGCTCTTAACATTCCTAGAAAGCCTAACTAGATTAGATAACTGAGGCTTTGAGTGAACATGGTGGAGAAGGTGTGAAACAGTGTAGCTTGGAAAGGAATGGAAGTTGAGATGATAAGGAAAGGAGAACTCATCTCGCATCCTGGTTCTGCTTGGCACATGATTTGGGGAAATTTGGAATAAGAAATAGCCCTGAATGAAGTAGAAATAGGCAGACAGATAAAAGGACCCATGCACATAGAGTTCATATATCTAAGATGAGATTGGGCAGATGGATGGTTGTTTAACCATTATAGTCATCTAACAAGTGCAGTGGGTTTGACTGAGTTTGATGTTGTGCTTAGAAATTATAACAGGAAGAAAGGGAGAGTGATGGAGTTAGAGATGTCTATCCTTTTGATCATTCATTGCTTGTTTGTTTAATCGACTGATTACTTGTTTTCAAGTGAGGGTGTCAAAATGAAATGATCAGAGAACAAAATGCCTGAAATTGAGGTCATGGATGGGATGCAGGCACTAGGAACAGAAGACTCAAGGTACTGTGTGGCGTGGGAAGCTAGGGTATCACAAACAAAGAAGTTGGTGAGACAAGAATGAAGTTTCTTGAAGGCATTATCAGTGGTGTGGGAATCACCAAAAATAATGTCATTGGAGGTGACAACTTTGGAAGTGAAAATTTTAACATATGAATGGAAGTGGGTGATTCTGCAAACCTATAGAGTACATGACTCTATAGGGTGTAGGAGCGGCAGAATGTGGTGGTAGAGTCTGATATAAGAGCTTTGAAGGGCATTTTTGAGGGGCCTTGAATGTGTTGAAGTGATGCTGAGGAGCATGGAAACTGTTAACCTCCACCTCCAGGTTTTGATGGTTCAGGATGTGTGGGAAGAAAGCAGCCCACTTGAGAAGGCCTCAGGAAGAAAATGTCCTCCTGGAGGAGATTTTTTATTAGCAGGATGGAACAGAGGAAGGAGTCAACCATTATTGATGTTCTTATGGTTAGTGGTGCATGCTCCACTAACTCCAGACAAACCTGGGGACTACCAGACATCAGTTTTCACAGAACTCGTTTCATTGGAAACAAACTATTTTTTCAATAATTTAGCCAAGAAAGCTCTTTGACCAATACTTAACCATTTCTTGAAACTTTCTACAAATCAAGAAATGAAATTAGAGACTCTGGTTTTAATCCTCTGTGTTGAGGTAAGTTATCCTGGTAAAATGATTGACTATTTTCTGCCAGGCACTCCCATCAAAAGCAATCCATCAAACCTCTTTCTGATCATAACATTGATCTAAATAATAAACAGCCCTCATTCTTCTTAATCTTTCATGTCATACCATGAGCCTTTGGTATGGCTATAGTTGTTTCTAAATGCATATGTGTGAGGGGGAGGGGCTGGTGGCCTCCTAAATGCTCTTTCAATATGTTTGGGTTCTTTTTATGGATCTCCAAATTCTATTTTCAGTGACCTGTATGATTTCATGTCTTACTATTCTTGACAAATATTGTTTACAAAAACACTGAGGGTCATAGAACAGCTAAAAATGTCCAGGTTATATCCAAGTTCTCCATGTGATTAGATGTTGATGATGTCCACTAGTGTTATGTCTTGTTTTGTAGTGTCTCATATATCCAAGGCTGTTCTCATCCTATATAGCCAACAACAACCTTAATCTCCTGATCCCTTTATCTTCTCCTCCTAAATGCTAGAATCACAGGCATTCGCCATCATGCCTGGAATATGTGGTACTTGGGACTTCATGTACGCTAGGCAAGTACTCTGTCAACACAGATAAATCCCATTCTGTTCACCAGGCATCTCATGGCTCTCAGTCCCAATCAACAGCAAAATGACAAATGGACACCAGCTCCGAGAAGGTTTCCAGTCACTAAAGTCAAATAGATGACATGAATGTATCTTTCTTATTAAAAGTTAGTCTAAAGCAAACTCATTGGCTTTTCCATATAAACGAATGCCCTTCATAACTAGAGGGTTGCCTGGGACTTAAGGTGCTGAGCTGGAGAAGACAAAGGAGGCTGGTTGATGGGCTGTTTGCAATATGAGGTTCAAACTAAACCTGATGTTATTAATTGTGTGATTGAACTAAATAGCAACACCTACCCAAATCAATAGGCAAGAAACAGCATTATGTTTCAGTTAGCAAAGTAATGCTTCAGAGATACTATGATGGACATATATCATAAGAGCCTTACAACTTTGGAGGCAGAGATGTTAAGAACAGAGGTGATCACTGTTCAAGTCCGCTAGAATCCAGAACTATTTCTAATTCTTCTAGAGCCTAGGGCATGCTAAGAGCAATGTGATTTGCAAAAGATTGTCCTTCATTTTCATCTCAGAAAGCCAAACCTTTTAGAAAGTAAATTTTATTCTTTTCTCTTTAAAATGAGAAGGCCTTTAGGACATTTATTTGCATTGTCTGCATTTCTAGGACCCAAGTCGTCTAACACATTTTTTTTTATGCTTTGAAGTTACAAGAAGCCAATATCCTGTAACATGCTGATATAAATCTTAACGTTCTCATATAAACACAGAATAGAATTCAGTAAAGGCACATAATGCCTGGTGATTACACTTCACTGTTTGTTTGGAAGAGGCTCAAATGATGTCTAAATTGAAACAAGATGAGATGACTTATGAAGGGGCAAGTCAAACAAAACCAGCTGGCACAATAACTACCTTCTTAGCCTTTAAAGAGACTTTGGCTCTTTTTTTTTTTCTTTTTCAAGACAAGGTTTCTTTGTGTAGTTTTGGTGTCTATCCTGGATCTCGCTCTGTAGACCAGGCTAACCTCAAACTCACAGAGATCCACCTGGCTCTGCCTCCCTAGTGCTGGGATTAAAGGCATGCGCCACCACCGCCTGGCTACTTTAACTCTTCTTTAGGTCTTGCTTTTTAGATTGCTATTCATTCTTTTCTCAGAGAGGCTTGGCTCTTCTATTTTATTTGAATATACATCCCACTTTGCTAGAAGAGCTTCCATTAAATTATCTTGTTACACTCTACTTATACTGTCTTTCTGTGGCTCTTGCTTCATGAAAGATCATGACCCTGGGTAGAGATAATCTTTGCCTTAGGGAAGACATCAAAGAGTAGGTTGATTAGCCTGGGTAAGATTCCTTAGAATAGCTAGTATTTTCTTTAGAGGACAGTGTACAGGAGCTCAGGGTTTGGATAATACTAAGTTAAGGAGTCACCAGAGTACCCTTAACAAATGTGAATGAAAAAAACCACTTCTGCAATGTAGCTGCTTCCTAGCTGTTACTCATCCATGTGATTGTCATCCACATCCTTTTAGTGCCTTCTTTCTCCCTTATATGGAACAGGTCACAGCTATCAATACTTGGATATGAAGACAAGAATGAACAACAGCAACAACTAGCTATGTCAACTACATATTATTTCTACATCAAGTTTTCTTTCCTCTAATGAACATAACCAATGAGATTTTTTTCCCCTGACACATTAGGGTAGTGTGGATTAACCTGATGTATGAAACAATGCCATTTCTTATATAGGCTGTCCACCAGGTAGATGGGAGCATCTGTTTGTGTTTATTTTAGTGGAAGAAGAGTTTGAACAGAAGAAACTATTATGCTCCCTAGTTTTCAAAAGCCATCTTAATAAAAATGATTCAATAAACTAACAATTACATTGAAGACAAAAATCATATGGGACTGGAGAGGTGGCTCAGTGGTAAAGAGCACTGGCTGCCATGCTCTTCCAAGATCTATTCCCAACATCCATTTGTCAGCTCATAATCATGTGTAACTCCAGTCCAAGGTAACTACATGACCTCTCCTGGTCTCCATAGGCACTACATGCTTACGGGGCACAGACATATACGCAGACAAAACATTTACACACATACAATAAAAATGAAGACTCTATAACATCCTTTAGAAAGGACAAAGCCATATATCCTGTCACTTTAACATTGTTGTGACACTCTACCTATGTAACCTAAGGTATCAGGGCTCGCTTTGTCCATGGCTCTAGATGTTTCAGTCCATAGTACTCAGTTCTGCTGATTCTGGCTTTTAGTAAGTGAGACAGAATATCTTGGCAGTAGGAGCATGTGGTAGAGGTCACTCACCTTATGTCAGGGAGGGAGCAGGGTGTGTGTGTGTGTGTGTGTGTGTGTGTGTGTGTGTGTGTGTGTGTGTATAACTAGGTATAGCTCACAAAGACATGTTTGGAGTGACCTACTTCCTTCAGTGAGGCCTACCTCCTAAAGTTTCTAGAACCTCCCAAAATAGTGCTAGCATTTTAGGGGAATACATCATATCAATCATAACATGAGTTAGAGAAAACATGTGTAAAAGAGTACCATTGACCTTAGCTTGGTTTAACGGTTAACCAGTCACACTCATGTGCCCCTGCTCAAGGACACTATGGGAAGGGCCAAGGGTTAACTCCAGGCTAAAGCCAAGGGCCTTATTTAGTAGTGCTAGGCATACTAAGAAAATCCTCACTTGTATTTAATATGGAAGTTAGTTCTTCTGTCAGAAAAGGAACACAGAAGAAAGCTGCACCCCCTAAAACTCCAAGCAGAATGTATAAAACTGAACACAACTCTGATATTTGACCATTGTTGCTTGACAAAGATATTTATTTCATCCTACATGTATAAATTAATTTTGCATAGTATTGATGTAGTTATTCTCAATTCTTTTTTTTAAGATACCTGAACTGAAGAACTCCTTTGGGTATTTTAGTGATACCTATATTTTCAACTGATTATTTCAGTTAAGATTTGGTTATAGATGTAGGCCAAATAAGCATCATCCCTCAGAGAAAGCTGTGTAATGTGTTATACCTGCCTGGGTATGTTACCTGTCACACTAACGTAAATGCTGACTCTCTTAAAGCCTGCCTCACAATATATAGCTCAACTCCTTGTAGACAATTGGCTTCCTGTCAGTTGAGGTAATAACAGGATGCTTTCCCATGTATTTGCTCTTAAAATAACCTCTTAATCCTTGACATGGGAAATGACTTTTAATTTCTTCAGACAAAGGCTCAAGAAGTCAGACCAGGTCAGGTTAGTTCCTTACTCTGAATCATCTTGTCTTTTATGAAATCCCCAACATTCTTAATGTAGGATGAATTTTTAGATCACACTGAAACACTTTTAGCATTTTTTTACAGTGATACAATTATATCTTTGTGTCTACTACAGATGTATGTTTGTGTGGGGGTTCTTATTGGTGTAGGCACACCTGTGTGTGCATATGGAGGCCTAGTGGTGGTCCTTAGGAGTCTTGATTTTTGAGGCAGGGTTTCTTGATGGCCCCTCGGCTAGGCTGGCTGGACAGTAAGCTCCAGGTATCTGCCTGTGCCCATCTTACCAGCACTGGGATTACAAACATTTGTGATGTATTTGTATTTTTACTTGAAAAAAATACAAAGTTTTTTTTCTGTGGGTTCTTAAGAACAAATTATGATTCCTGTACTTTCACAGTGTAGGTACTTTACTTACAGAACTATCTTCCCAGCATTAACCAATCAAGGGAAGCTTTTAGTTTTCTAGTGTTAGTGATATTAGGAGTGTAGTGGACCACTTGACCAACATGCCCAAGGCCATGGGGTTGATCCTCAGGTTAAAAACAATGGCTTTTTGTTGAAGAGTGGCATGTGGGCTTTACTAAGCCAGCATAGTCCCTAACACATTCTAAACATTTGTCCTTATATCTATGTATAAGTGTATTCCTCACCCTCCTCGAGAAACTTCCCCTTGCAACAGACAGAGACATTTACAGAAAACCATGACCAATCAAAATGCAGAGTTTTCGAGCCCGGTTCCAACTGATGCATCTATGATAGGACTCCTGATCAGGGTCATTTCAGAGGAGGGGGACGGAAAGCTGTAAGAGCCAGAGGAGCAGGGAATTGGCTGAGATTGTGTCTGCTGCAAATGACAAAAGATATATTCAAAAAGTCTCACCAACGTGACAGCCCAAACATGAGCTGAGTAAAGGGTATGCTAGTATGGATGGAGGACAGCCTGTAGAAGAATGGTGTGCTGGCTTCCTAGGGGTGTGTTCTATATGGTCTCGACCAGTGGTCTCAACCTTCCTAATGCTGTGACCCTTTAATACAATTCCTCATGTTGTGAACTCCAACCATAAAATTGCTACTCTTGTGAATTGTAATGCAAATATCTGCTGTGCAGGGTATCTGATATGTGACCCCTATGAAAGGGTCATTTTACCCCGCAAAGGGGTCACAACTCATAGATTGAGAACCATTGATCTAGAGAATGATCTATAATAGCCAACATTTTTGCTTGGTTTGGTGAGTTTATTAAGTATATAGCATGCAAAAGTGACTGGATAGCCTGAGAACAGACCAAGGTAGTATCAAATTAGGTGCTTACAAGCATCCCACAGGAACAGCCTGGAGATGCTATGCTGACCCTGCCATGCTGGTGTTCCTAGCATACAGAGCATTCTTTCCACAAATAAGGCCTCCCAAGACTAAACATCTAGCTAACTTCCCATTCCTACTGCAGGCATTTCTGTATCAAGGGATTAATTAGTTCTGTGGGAAACGGCCTACTTTTCAACTGTCATCAAGATTACTGTGTTTTTATGAGTGGGTTGTTCTGCTGCCCTCCTCCCTCCCAGTCACTGAGTTAGGCTTGTCCAGCCGCAGACAAAGAATCCTGGAGGACACTTGGAGACAGACATGCTTGGAGAGGGTGCCATCCCTCTTTCGGAGTCAGCTTCATAGTGCGTTTAAATAGCACATGACAACTTTTCGCTATTATGCACACTCCAGTACCACAAACTGAGTGGATCAAAGTACCAGAAATGTATTGTCTCATAGATCTGAAAGTTCAAAACTAAATTAGGTACCAGCAGGACCATGCATCCTCTCAGGACTTTCCCTTGTATCTCTTCCTTTGGGTGGCTTGGTGTTCCTTGGCTCGTAAATGGATCACTTCTCTCCCTCCATCCATCTTCACAAGGGCCTTCTGCCCCATTGTAGGTCAGTTTCCATCTTTATCCTAAAGTCACTTCAGTGACGAAGAGAAAAATGCGGTGTGCTCATTTTCAAGACTGGCTTAGAGAGTGTTCTTCAGGGAGTTTCGGGTCTAGACTCTGTGGCATTCCCACTATTCAACATTGTTGTGATTTGATAAGCTTTTAAAAATTGAATTTGCTAAAGACTTCGCCACGCTGTCTCCAATGTCCTAGTGGAAGCGTCATGTTTTATCTGATTGTGTGCAATTCTCTGAGCTTAGCAGCGCCAAGATAAAGCAGCAAGCGATCCCTCGGCCAGCTTTCCTGGAGCAATGAAGTAGCTCTGGTGAAGGATCATAACTGTTTGCGGACGCGGCGGGGATGACTCACCACACATGGCCTGCCACACCGGAGATAGTAGAGTCGGTTATCCCGGGAGACAACATTCCTTCAGGTGATGAGCAGAAAGGCTGAGTTACACGTTGATGCGTTTATCCAGAGGTGGTGCACGCACAAATCATTTGAGGTGGGCCCTGTGAGAGCTCCATGGAGCGAAAGGGAGCTCGCTCAAGGTCTGTGTCCCACTGTTGCAGGACAGCCTTCATCCCAAGGCGTGAGCTCGCCTGCATTTACTCCGTCTCCGTGCAGCAGGAGGTAGCGGCACGAATAAAGCCGAACTCTACTTTCCCTTCAAAACAGAGTTGTTGGCAGCCGTGAATTAACCACTCTGGGTGGAAGCTGTGCATCTCTAAATGGGAGATAAAGATACTGATTCCACACTGCCCAGAGGTGGAAGAGGGACTAGCTGGCCTTCCACTTTGAGTTTAAGCTGTATGGAACACCTTCATGCGTGCTGTTTGTCAACAGTGTACCCAGAGTACACTTTATTAGTTAAGGAATAAGGAGAGGAAAAAATGACTGTATGAAGTGACGTGGAAAGAAAAACGCCCCCTCTTAGAAGGTTGGGATCCTTTCAATTTTTTTTCACAGAGACTTTATAAGCTTACGTGTAGGCTTAATGGAAAGAATCAAAGTGAAGAGGCAAAGTCCTACAGTCATTAAACAGAGGAAAGGGAAAGTCAGATCTTTGATGATAAGAAGGTTTTGTGGTGGTTGCAACATTTCTTTTTTTATTTTTTTGAAACAAGATATTTTCATATAGTCGACAGAGGACTGGAGCTTGCTGGTGTAACTCAGCCTGACCTTGAACTCTTGATTCCTCTGCTTTACCCTCATGAAGGGATTATTAGCTGGTGCCATCAAGCCTGGCAAGCATTAAAATCCGTGACGTCCAAGAAGCAGAGACAAGATCTGACTAGATGCCTTAGAGATTTCTTGGGCAAGAACATCTGTGAAGGACACAGAAGCTTAGCAAGAGGCAGTGATGATGGTGGTGGAGGCTCCTTCAGACCTTAGCGGAAGATAGACACCTGTGAAGGAACCAGGGATTAAGGAGGGCAGGGTACATTATAGCTCGAGGATTAATGTAGTTCTAAGGAAGATTTGGCCAGGCCTATGGAGTGCCAAAGTCTGGTTAAAAATATCTCATGTTTTACTCACCGTCCTTGCAAGTGTCACAATCCATGCTCAGTCATTGACTGGTAACAGGAAGTGGAGAATCAAAACTGACCCAAGAAGGGAGCAGCTGGAGTCATCAACCATGTTTGTCACATCAGGAAACTGAGTGGTACTTTTCCCCAAAATGCTGATGTAACTGTGACTGTATTTTGACATCAAGGAAGAAACATAAAGGAAAATAAATGATCCCAGGGTATGGCTACATTTATCTTGGATGTAAGAAGCACTATGGTTTCGTCTGGGTAGGATGAGAGAAAACAACAACAGAATAAGGAAAACCTTGAGTGATGAAAGCATGGAACAGCGGAGGCAGAAGAAAAGGCTTTGTGTTGCACTAGGTGTCCTTGAGAATGCGAGCTGTGATGGACTCTGATACGTATCAGGCAACGGTGCTTCTTTCTCTCCTTGCCCTCCCTATGTAGGGTCTCCCTCTGAGCTGGATGGTGAAGACTTCCTCTCTAGACTATTAATGAGCTGCTCATTTGCTTTTTCAATCTGCTTTGTCACATGCTTGATTCCAAACACAGCTGACTAAATCACAATGTATATATGAGACACTTCCAGGAATCTCTCTGCCTAAGTATAACCGATACTACTGTGTTTGTCCTTTTGGTACATCCCCAGAGTTAACACACTTGCATAATACCTATTGAAGTGAAGGATTTCCTTCTGATAGCTTGTGATATCCTACTGGGCTATGTTGCGGGGGTTATCTCCTGGTCCTGCCTGGCCCACGGTCAGGACAAATCTCTCTCACCCAGCACCTGCTGGGATCCAAATAAACACACAGATGCTTATATTATTTATAAACTGTGTGGCCATGTGGCTCAGGCTTCTTGCTATCTAGTTCTTATATCTTAAATTAACCCATTACTCTAAATCTATACCTTGCCACATGGCTCATGGCTTGCCAGTACTTCACAGGGTTATAATCTTGGGCAGAAATTTACACGTGCTCGTACATAGTAGTGTGAATGTATGGTGGTATTAAGTTCTCAGTTAGGGGCTTGGCTTGGAAAGGGACAGAGCCCTGCTCTGTTAGCTAATCTCTTTTCACCAGTAAGCAATCAACCCTGAATATTGATTCTTCACTTTAATTCTCTATTGGTTTCCAAGGAATTATTTGAATCATATTTTTACTTCTCAGTAATCTGTAAAGAGTTCATCTTCTATCATTCCAATAATTGGTAAACAAAAAAACCCCTGGGAAATATAAAACAAATTGCACAGTGAGGGCCTTATCTCATTAAATAAAAATGATTTACAATGTGCACATGCACCTGTGTGTGTGTGTGTGTGTGTGTGTGTGTGTGTGTGTAGTGTAGTGTACAGATGCATGTTTATGTAGAGGCCAAAAGTTCATGTCAGATGTTTTCTATTATTGGTTTCCAGATTAATTTTTTTGTTTGTTTGTATTTTATTTTCCGGAGCTGAGGACCGAACCCAGGGCCTTGCGCTTGCCAGGCAAGTGCTCTACCACTGAGCTAAATCCCCACCCTTCAGATTAATTTTTAATTTTAATAGTTTTGTGTGTGTGTGTGTGTGTGTGTGTGTGTGTGTGTGTGTGTGCCTGCTTGTCTGTATGTATACCACATGCATGCAGATTTCTGTGAGGCCGGAAGAAGGCATCAGAAACCTGGAACCAGAGTTATAGGTGGTTGCGAATTGTCCAGTGTGGGTGCTTGGAACCAAACTCAGATCCTCTGCAAGAGCAGCAAGTGCTCTTAATTACTGAGCCATCTCTCCAGCCCTCTATTTTTTATTTAGAGCCAATGTTGCTTAACTGCATCTGGAAGTTACCAATTGGCTAGACTGACTGACCAGTAAGTTCTAGACCTGCCTGTGTCTGTACCTCCAGGGCTGTAATAACAGACCTATGGGGCTATGCCCTGTTGTGTTTATTTTGTTTTGTTTTATGAATGAGGGGATTTTAACTCAGATCTTCATATTTACCGAGCAAGCACTTTCTCTGATTTGTTACTGTGGGAAATGTGCCTATTATATTGTATAATGAGATTATTCAAAGAAGTTGTAAGTTCTTTAGATAAACTCTACATAGTCCATTATTTCACTAGTCCTGGTATCGTTATTGTCATTGACAGTGCTAAACAGCAAACTTCAGTCTAGATAATGCCTGTTAAACCTTCCATGGTCTACTGATTGACTTCAAGATTCCCATGTTCTGTTAAAGATACCAGTAAATGTGTGAATGAAAAGTCATGGACCTTATCCAACAGTATTAAGTGCCCCTGGGGGACTTACATGATAAAGTTCACTCATACAGTACTTAGATGTTTCCTCACTAGTGATTTTCCATTTTTCTGATCTCTATCTAGAAGTAATTTGGGGAACAGGAACACCAATGTCAGTTATTGCTGGAGGCTCTAGCATTGGTCTATTAAGGTAACTCTTTTAGAGGAGAAGATGTCATCTTTTAGGAAACCCTCTCAAGGTGAACAGGATAGAGCAGATTTGCTTTAGTGTAATCCTTTTATTCTAATAATATTTATTTTTAGGATTATGAAGATGTATCTAGCCCTAAGCAGCAGGCTAGAATGTTGCCACTTGAAAAGCAAGTACATGGTGTGTTAGGGTTGGATAAGGAAATTTCTGTCATAAAGGAAGATTTACAAGAACATCGGGATGCTGAGGGAGGTGTTTTCTACTTTTTGATGTTCTGGAAACTTCCAGGTGAGAATATTCATGAGAAAACTCTATTTTTCTGAGGTCAAACTCCAAGCATTTACTTTGCACCTCAGCTTTTTCCCTGAGGGCTGGAGAAGGGAGCTTTCTTTAGAGTTATAGCTTTCAGGTTTTACATTTAAAATCCCCAAGTCTCTGGCCATTGAATCTGTAGACAATGGCAATTCAGAGACTCATTTCATCAAGCAATTATACTTTCTACCCAATAATCCTCTAGAACGCAGATTTGGCAGTCCTTTCCAAAATATTTTCTAAACAGTGCTTACAACCATCAGGTAAGTGCCAGGTGAATACACAGAGCCAAGTGCTTGCCATCTGCCTTGGCAAGGAAACACTCAAGATTTGAGTAATTGAATGTCCCCATGATTTAGGAGGTTCACATTGCAATCACCTCAGAGGTCTGCTTGTGATTGCTGAATCAGTTGTGACATTGGGCTTTCAGGTGGAGGCTTCCTTCTCACCACTTGCCTGGTATCTTGACCTCATCAGTCTGAGTTACTCATCATCTCCAGATTTAATTGTGACCTTCCTGAAGACAATGTCCTGGGTAACTTAATTCCTCCTTTCCCCTTCATTTCTGGGGAGACTTTTGCAATTAAATAGTTCAGTGCTCAGAGTTAGGAACCTGTCAAGGGAATTTACCATGAATCTAATTTAGTTAGATAATTTAGTTGTTCTGACTCTTTTCTCAAAGGCTGCGAGAGTATGCAATAGCTACAGTAATATGCTAGAGAGATAGGGCACTTCTTTCCAAAGCCCCGATGCACTGGGGCCAGCCCTATGTCTAAAGATTTCAATGGGGCCCTGGTAGACCTCATCTAGAATCAAGCTGTATCTTCTAACCCAAAGAGTAAAAGCTGAATGAATTAGATTTTATACTCACATCAAAACTACCATGGCTCCACCATCATAGTCAGCTGGTCATCTTTGTCAATACCCAGAAGTACTGTGCTAGATGGACATTTGATGATGAAATGTTAACAAAGAAGCTAAAAACATCTTTTCATTATGATCAGTAATCAAAATTTAAATACCCCTGTTAAAGGTAAGATTGTACAATACTGTTTTCTATGAAACATATTATTATATCATCACCATGATGAGAATTAAATAATTGCATGGGTTTATTTAGAAGACACTAAGAATTTAGGTTGCCATTTTTTGTTAGTGTTTTTTTTTTTAAAGAAACTTATTAAAATGGTTTATTCTTATATGGGAAGAATATTTTCAA
>CABHPH010161482.1:0-55979 GCA_902168325.1 Peromyscus nudipes | reverse complement strand
ACTGACACCTTATTTCTTTTCATTTCCTACAAATGGCCTACTGAAATAGCTATCTTCATCATGACATCATGGCATGAAGTACGCATGGCTCCAGCATCAAGTTACAACCTCATAATAGTGACTTTGCAGCCTCTGACGCTTGACCCAGACTCACATCTTACACAGAACTCTTCCTGGCAATGTTGTTGGGCAATTAAGCTCCCAGGAAAACAGAGCCCACATGCTCTTTCTTCACTTACATTGTTAATGAATGCTTGTCTTTGCCCTACTGTTTTATGTAAATAAGGCTTTCAAAAAAATCTGCCTTATGCCAGAGACTCAGTCAATAACTGTGTCACCCACTTACAAATAAATTCAAACACTGACAATAAGATATATGATACTGTATGTAGTAAGGATTATTAGACTATAAATGTACAATAGGTCAAACAACTCTAGGAAAATATGACTGATATATGACCAGAGAAAGATCATTAGAGTAGGCTGGCCCCTGCTATGTCCCAGACACTGTAGTTGACAATTTAATAGGAGGCAAGTAATTCTCCATCTCCCTCATGACCTACTAGTTATGATCTTTGATCTAAGAATCTGAAACTAAGTCCAGAACACCCTAGAACACCAAAACAATGTCATGGGGACGGGATAAGTTATTTTGTATTTCCAAAGGCATGGCAGGGACATTCAACATCTGTCAGACACCACACTGACTGCCAGCTGGAATTACTACACAGTTCCAAAATGAGCTCACTGCATTCTTTTAGGGGACATATTTTTGTGAAGTTGGACATTAAGAACTGCTGTGATGTACAAATGACTACAAACGTTTGATGTAGAAAAGAAAATACGGGTAGTACTATTCCAAGATGCAGACATGGTTATGGATTAGGGGTGAAACAGAATAGAAAAGTAGAGACACAAATGTTCTGCAAACCAGTAAAGTTTGAGGAGACAGGAGGCCAGACCAGGAGTCAAATAAAAGTTTGACCCGCACTTCTGTGACACTCCCGATATGACTAAAGGGCAATTGACAACTGAATGTACAGTAGCATTTTATGTTATCCATACAATACATGGAGATCTCATTGTTACCATACATATTTTCCTCATTCTCACATTAACTTTGCTCATCTTCCATCCTGTGTCATTTGTCTAAATATGAGAATTGTTTTTGTAAGTGATTAAGTAATGTTTCTTTCACATTTGGGATGAATAACCTTTCCATTTTGTGTAACATCACCTCTTCTCTATCCCTTATTGCCACATATAGAAGCACTGCTCAGTAATCCAACAGAAGAGATTTCTAGTTGAAATTCCTTTATAATTTAAACTGTAAGCAGATAGTTATTATTATTTTCTCTTGCATTCAATGCATTTTAGAATAGTCTAATGCCTTATACATTTAAACCTTCAAGAAAACATTTGTCTCGGAATCCATAAGTTATTACACAAAAATTCCAGTGTCAGGTATGAAATATCTCCCACCATGAGCTGTTGATCATGGAGGTCCCATGGGTACCCCAAACCAATACGGATTATTGCCATTGTCCTTAGTTGCCCACCAGAACTAGTAATGGCAAGACCCAATGCTGAAGACTCCACACACTTTGGTTGCAGGACATAGAGAACTGAACTGGAAGATTCTTTCTACTGACTAGCTTGCATGGTGCTACAAGGATGTACAGGATGCTGAGAAAAAACATCCTCAGCTGCCTCCCTAGCTTTGAATCCTGGAAGCAACAATACCAACCTGACAGGCAAAATATGCCCACGGATTCAATGGGGGCAGGAATGTCATGGAGGCAGATGGTGTCAACAAATATTTTCTAATTGGCCAGCATTGCAGAATGGAATTCAGACCTTGTATTGTGACTTGATCCAATGCCCATGGACATGGAAGTTATAGACGCTAGTAGGTAACATACTAACATTGTTTGTCTAAATGAATACAGTGTCAAACTGTCTTTTGTAAGTATGTTTACACCCATAGATGAGCTGCCCTCAGCCCCTGTCTCAGAAGTCTCTGCTAATAATAGGTTGTGGTTAATTCACAGAGACTCCTATTTATTAAAAGCTGATAATAAGTGACTGTTTTCTGCTCATCCTTGAACAGGACATCTATCTCATTTCCTTCAGGGTTCAGGGAACATCATGGAAGAGGGAGAAGAATGAATGTAAGAGCCAAAGAGAGAATAGGGCAAAGTGATGTGAAGCAATGTACTCATGAACACACAGAGCTATGGTTACCTGCACAAGACACTGCTACCTGTCAACATTCTACATGGTGGGTGGCTGCTCATGAGGCCCATCACCCCTCCCTGAGCAGCTACCAGCATTTAATGGTTGCTGGGAAAGGGAGAGCCAATTTCTTCTGTGGTGTGGCCATACTCATGCTAGCAACCACTATTAAACTCAATGGACCCCCAAAAAATGAAATTATGCCAGCATGCCACCTGTTATGAAGCTACACATCTTATGTCATATTCATGCATCCAGAGACTACATGTATGCATGCAAGTGGGGTGGTCAGAAGCCAGTGAAATTTAAAAATTCAAAAATATATTTCACTGACATAATTGTAAGAACACAATTTGCTTATGTATATTCATAGCCATATTGGCCAAACCAAATACATAACTTATGAATTTCCTAGCCATAGATGCCAATGTTTCCTAAGAAATGGATTTCAATGGCTGACACGTCTGAGTTGTTAAGTTTGCCTTTGATGAGAGTGAAAAGGCAGAGCTAAATGAGATCATTTGCCAGTGTGAAGCGGCTCTAACTGTCCTGGCAGAGCTTGAGCTGGGCCTCCATCCTTCTCTCCAGTCAGGCAATACACAGGAAGGGAATAAAAAAAACATCAAAATCAAGGCATGGGAATATGTTATAGAGAGAAAAAGAGGAGCATGAGAATATTTGGGGGAAAGAAAAATCTGAGCAAGTGGAAGAGAACCTCTGGATTTTTCAGAAGAAATAGAGCCCCTCAGGAAAGAACTGGGACAGCAGGGAATGTCTGCAGGTGCCACAAGTTTGACCAAAGTGGACCAAACGACCCATGATATAATAAAAGCTAGGGAAGTGGATTCTGCCAGGACTGTGTTAATTCCCCCAATACCAGTCTCTCAAGGTGGCATGGCCACTAATACTCCCAAGATACGATAGAAGCTAAGGCACCACCTCATGACTTCAGCTAAAGGGGACAAAACCAATTCCTTTAAGTTTGTTCAAGAACTCCATCTGCCTAACAGAAAACTCAACCTTAGCATTCCCAGCCATCTCAAAATAAGCATGGTCAAAACTAAGCCCCCTATGCTCAGAACCAGTACCTTCACTTGTATAGCTTATATCTTCCTCATCACCCTACTCAACGGCCTTGACATCATTATTGACCATCCGCTCCCAGTCACATCCAATGTAGCCCTTTGTCAGCTCTCTCAAGTGACACTAGAAATATATCTCTAATCCAAAATCTGAAATGTTTCATCATTCAAAATATTTTGAACAAAATTTCTGATTCTGGAGTTCTGGATTTGGTATGCTCAACTGCTAACATCTGGGCAAATATTTCAACCCCCTGGCACTTGAAAATGAGAAATACTTCTTATTAGAGATGTTTGGCCCATATTCTGCTGTCCCTGCTATTGCCTCGGCCTCAGATAAACTTTACCCAGGACCTGTTCTAGAACTCTCTATACATGCCCTTCCTCTTTCTTGTGGATCAAAAACAGGCTGAATAAGCACTTGTGGACTTCTCTTCACTCAAGGTCACCAAGTAGGCACTGACCAAACATCCCTTCTATATGCGTTACAAGAGGCGTTTTCCCTTTCTTCAAGATACCGTATTTCCAGTTGCTTAAAAACCAAATTAGCACACACTGTTCTAGTCTGCTTTCTATTGCTTTGATAAATATCATGGTTAAAACCAACTTGAGGAGGAGAGGATTCATTTGGTTTATACATCTCAGGTCACACTCTATCAATGAGGGAAGTCAGGATAGGAACTCAAAGCAGGAACCTAAAGGCGGTAACTGAAGCAGAAGCCATGGAGGAATGATACTTACTGACTTTTCCTCCATGGCTTGCTCACACAGGACCACTCCCTGGAGGTAGCACTGCCATCAGTGGGCTGGGCCTTCCCATATCAATCATTAATCCAGCAAATGGTCCACAGAGTTGCTTGCATGCCAGTCTGATAGAGGTATCTTCTCAGTTAAGGTTCTTCTTCCCCATGACCTTCACTGTGTCAGCCGGGTTGACACAACTAACGAGCACACATCCTGCTCTTTGCACTTGGTCCATGCCTGACCTTATACTACTCTGTATGTGTTTTCTCTCTCTAGATGCATACCCTGGGTACATCCCCAGCTGGATTCAGACAGTGGATTGAAATCATGTTTCTCCAATACAAACAGAATGCCCTATACATTGTATACCCATAATCACTCACTTGAAGCTGCTGCTGAAGGACTCTTCCATTAAATAAGAACCTCATAACATTTTTTATCAATGAAAGTTTATATTGACACATAGATGGCAATCCACTGAGAAAAATGAAATGGGAAATACTTCAAAAAGCATATTGATAGAACATATCAATTTTTCAGTTGGTTCAATTTTATTGATTTTATGAAATAATTTAATCATTCATGTGTCATTTCAGATACTTTGGTTTACTGCAATATTGCTAAGTTATAAAATCTTTAATTCTCCCCATCAATTAAAGGTATTTCTTTTTTAAACTAAACAGGGGAAATGGGTATGGTCTGTTAAGGAAATATGAAAGCTATCAGTAATAATAAAAGATCAAAGTCAAAGTCAAACAGGGATTCTCCAGTAGGTGTTGGCTAAGAGGCATGTATAGTTTCCTGGTACACAAGTGGAGTGTCTATTAAATAAGGTCAAGACCCGGGTCCCTGCAGAATGTTGGGATTACCAAGGGGCTGGTCTTATACTGAAGATGAAATCTCCTGCCTTGGAAGTCATTCATTTCTTTAAAAGACCAAGGATGCAGTCTTTAATGCCAGGAGATCTACTGATAACCCCCAACCCATCCCAAGAAGGCTGGGAGGGAAAACACCTAGAAACCCCTGCGCATCAAAAAGATAGAAAGCTGTACTATGGCCCAAAGCCACAATTAGGGCTGGCTTCTTATTCTCATGATGGCTTCCTAGGGTCTGCTTCCTTATGGCGAGAACACACACCCAAACCAGCTCCACAACTGAGACTGTGTGTCTGCTTCACAGGATGCTAAAAGAAAAAAAAAAAAAGAAAAGGGAAGAGACATCTGAGAAAGAAATGGGAGGGCAGAAGGGCGGGAGGGAGATAGGGAAGGAGGATGGAAGGGGGAGGACAGGTGTGCCCGAGTATGCGGCATAGTAACTGACGTCTGTGCAACTGCATGTTCCTCATTACATTCTTTTTTATTTAAATAACAGTTTTTTTTCATTTAGTTTACACACCAACCACAGTTTCCCCTCCCTCCTCTCCTCTCCTCCTCTCCCCCACTCCCCATCCACCCCTCCTCCACCTCCATTCAGACAGGGGCAGGCCGCCCATGGGCTTGAACAAAGCATGGCACATCAAGCTGAGGTACAACCAAGCTTATCTCCTTGCACCAAGGCTAGGTGAGGTGATCCAGCATGGGGAACAGGTTTCCAGAAAGCCAGCTAAGCACCAGGGACAGGTCCTGATCCCACTGCTAGGAACCTAACAAACAGACCAAGCTACACAACTGTCACACACATGTAGAGGGCCTAGGTCAGTCCCATGCAGCATCCCTAACTGTTGGTCCAGAGGCCATGAACTCCCACAAGCTCAGGTCAGCTATCTCTGTGGGTTCCTCCATCATGGTTCCCCCTGGCTCATACAATCCCCTCTATGGTGATATTTTCTTTTGTACCAAAATGTTATTTGTATGTTAATAAATAAAGTTGCCTGGGGATCAGAGCTATTAGCAAGCCATAGGAAAGCAGGGCAGTGGTGGTGTACGCTTCTGATCACAGCACTCGGTAGACAGAGCTAGGTAAGTCTCTGTGTGTTCAGGAATACAGCCAGCATTGGATACACATGCCTTTAATCTCAATACCAACCGTAGAACACCTGGAGGTCTATACAGACAGGCCATGATGAGGCAGTCCTGTGGTTGGGTTTACAACCAATGAGAAGGCAGAACAGAGACTATATAAAGACTTTAACACAGGAAGTAGCTCCTCCTTCGGAGAGGTAGGATCACTGCAGGAGGAAGGGTAAGGTTTTAGCTCTTAGCTCTGACCTCTTGGCTTTCTTCTTTGCATTGGTTCTGTGTTTCTTATTTATAAGACGGTTGGTTACATCTAAACCCCTCCTCCCTCTCTTCAGCAAAAGTCCCTGAGCTCAGCCCAGTGCTTGGCTGTCCATCTACTGGAATCAGATTGGTGACTACCCTAACAGTCATCAGAGATAAGCTGTCTAGTAACTGATGAAAGAAGATGCAGAGAATCTCATTACACTCTTGAGGAAAGCTTCAGTAACTACTGTGGCAGGGGTTCTGTTCTGTTTTGTTTTGTTTTGTTTTGTTTTTCGAGACAGGGTTTCTCTGTGTAGCTTTGCTCCTTTCCTGGAACTCACTCTATAGCCCAGGCTGGCCTCGAACTCACAGAGATCCGCCTGGCTGGCAGGGGTTCTTGTAATCAAAATCAAAACTGCTACATAAACTACAAACATGCTGCATGATGCCACTTTCACAAAATATGCCAAATAGACATGAAGGACTGTTGATTTATGTATGGCGGTTAAGCTGTAATATTCTTAAAGATTATCATTATGTAGTTCCTTTCCTTCTCCAAAAATGTCTTCTTTCTGTAGCTTAAACATCCCCTCTGTTTCTAGCACTTAAATCAGAAAATAGCCGGCCATGTTTGGACCAACACACCCTCACCACACCTGGGAGTTTAGAGCTGTATCATTTAATGGAATGAATGAGACAAAAAAAATGTCAAAAGAATCCACAGCTAGACAATACTGGGTACTTAGTCCTTGTAATTAGTGCCTGTAAAACACCTTTATGAAGTCAGACTTTAAATGCAATTCTCACATAAAAAGCATCATCATCATGCCAACAAGAAAGAACCCCACAGTCACTCTGCCTACTCAAGAGCAAGAGCCTTCAGTCATCCCAGATAGGTTACCTTGTAATTTGGGGGTAAGACACAGAACATCACCAACTCCATGCAGCCAGCACCAGAATGAAGAAAAATCCCATCCACTTTGGGAATGTAGCCCAATGGTAGAGTGCTTATGTAGTATGATCAAGGCCCTGTGTTCAATCACTAGTTCTGCACAGGAAAATTTTACTAAACATAACAAATAAATAAAAACATTTTTAAAAAGAATTTATGTACAACTATTTCGAATCTGGTGGGAGCATACCATGGGCCTTGTGTGGATTGCCCAAGTGTATATTCATTGTAACTTCACAAGGAAGGTAAGTATTCTATCTTACAAAGAATGGAACTGATGCTTGGAGACTTTAGCAACTGTCCCAAGACCATGTGGCTTTAGGAATCATGTTGAAGTTTGAAACCACACCTGATTGCATGAGCAATTTTAGGTCCCTGCTGATTTAGTTACGGCATGCCATTTTTTAACCTGATAGTCTCCAACTGCATTTTTCTCTGAACCACCATGTCATGCTTCTTATCTCTGTCTCCTAACTATTCAGAGCATAGGCTCTTAGTTCCCAGGGACAAAATACCTCAGAATAATAAAAGTATCAAAGGCCCCCAAAATTGTTTTTAAATGTAGTATCACAAAAACAGAGAAAAATCCAGAAAAATTCACAATTTTTACTTAGATTCCATAAATGTCACAGGTGTAAGGACAAGGGCTCACTTAATTCAGCAATTGTTAAAGTTTAATTTCTGTTAGATTCTTTTTAATCTAAAAGAATCCTCCATGTGTCTAATCACCATAAATAATTATAGCCAACTATAGATTAAATGGGATACTAGTAGCCAAATAATTTTAAGATCAAAATTTTGTATAAAACCACCCATAACTCGACAACAAAATGACATGACAATGATTCAAGTACCTCATATGACTAAGTAAAAGATTCCAAACTCAAGAGGGTCTAGCAGTGGTTCTCACCCTTCCTAATGCTGTGACCCTTTAATACAGTTTGCTTGGGATGTCTTTCTGTACGCTGTGAATATGTGTTGCTCTGACTAGTTGATAAATAAAACACAGGTTGGCCAGTAGCCAGGCAGGAAGTATAAGCAGGGTAAGCAGACGAGGCAAATTCTGGGAAGAGGAAGGGCAGAGTCAGGAGTCACCAGTGAGACACAGAAGATGACAAAGCAGAACTGAAAAAAAGGACCAAGCCACATAGCTAAACATATATAAGAATTATAGGTTAATTTAAGTGTAAGAGCTAGTCAGTAATAAGCCTGAGCTAATGGCCAAGCAGTTATAATTAATATAAACTTCTGAGTGATTGTTATAAAATAATAATCACTTATAAAAGCAAGCCACTGGACTATAGGGGCCAGGTGGGACTGGAGAAAAATTCCGACTACAATAGTTCCTCATGTTGTGGTGACCCCCAACCATAAAATTATTTTGTTGCTGCTTTATAACTGTAATTTTGCTACTGTTATGAATTGTAATATAAATATCTGATATGCGACCCCTGTGACCCACATGTTGAGAACCACAGGTCTAGCTGGTAAAGCCACCCTGGATTCTAGTGTATCAGAACAACTTTCTGATACCCAGTTCCCTAAGAAATGGGAAGCAAAAATGTACCTGGGAAGAAACAAAATCCATTTCAAAAAGGCCCTGTGCCATGCCATCTATAGCAGGGATTAAAGTTTGTAGAATTTTACCCAAGGAGAAAAAGTAAGTTTGCACACAAGATTTAGCCATTGGTTTCCAACAACCACTGGTGTGTGAGTGAAAGTTAGAAACATTCTAAGTTACCCAAAACTGAGTGGTCATTAAATCCACAGGGAATTCGAAGTGCCACCCAAAAAGATAGTACAAAACACACACACACACACACACACACACACACACACACACAGAGAGAGAGAGAGAGAGAGAGAGAGAGAGAGACAGAGAGAGAGACAGAGACAAAGACAGAGAGACAGAGAGACCTCAAGGTTTAGAAATACATATACTAAAGCAATTGATAATACCCACTGGCAAACAACATATTCTTGCAAGCCTCTATGTTAGGCTCATGAATTTAAAGACACAGCATGTGAACTAAGACTGGAGAGAAGAAGCCATATTTCCCCCAAACAATGACCAGTAAAGTGGAGACAGCTGTGAGGCCACTGCTCACACACACTATTCCTGGCTAAAGTTCCAGCACTTTTTTCTGCTAAGGTGGCTAGCATCTTAGAGGGACGCTTCCTGGGGCTGCAGCCTTCTTCATTCCCTGAAATAGTCCCAGTGATGGCAAGCATCTCCTCCTATACTATAATTTTTTTCTTTCCAATTTTAGCTATCAAGAGAGACAATGATTTCTAGAGGGTGAGATTGCAAATGACCTTTTTTTCTTGTTGTTTGTATTTTCTGACTTTAAAAAAATAAACATATGCTGCAGGTGTACCATGAGAGGCAGTTTAGGGATAGGGAGGTTCAACAGTTACATTTAAGCTCATCACTTTATTCCCTCTCTAGGTCTTGATAAATATAAACTTTTGGTAAATATGAACTATGCATGTTTTTCTAACAACATTTCAAATCTTGTTTTCCTGTTTCCCATGTTAAAAGGAAAAAGACAGAAGATGGAGTGAGGGGTGATCACTGAGAAGAAAGGAGTCAGAAAAGGTGGGAAAAAATGTATGCAACTACCAACATCCCCAAACCCCATAAAATACTCACTACACTACTCTGTAAGTATTTGCCATAGGGAAGAACTTCCCTGCACACCTCAGCAAAATAGGGATAGCTGCTATACACAGGTACAAAACTGACATTTATATAAATCACTCCAACCATCTTTGATCACCTTCACATTCTAAACCCATTAAGGATTGTTTGAATAATGAAACGAAGAAGAGACAAATATCACTGAAGTTCAATTTAACACCACAGCCCACAATTATTATGGTTATTACTGATTGCACACATCGAACAAGCTCAGGAAATATTATAAGCACAATGTTAGACTCTAAGCCTCACAGCTCTGTGATGAAAAGACACCCATCATCTTTGGAGATAAGGAAGCTACGGTGATGGTGACAAGGGCCAGCGGAACACCTAAGATCACATAACTAGTAAGTGGTGTTGTTGGAATTTATATTCAGACCTTTCTAACTCTAAAGACTTCCAACACTCAATCTAAACTTTCCCACACACCAGAATGAAAACAAGACAAAGCAAGTATCTCCTCTGGGTCATCAGTTATTCAAATGCTTATAGGAGCATAAATCATAAACTCCCCTCCCACATGCTGGGGAAGGCAACCACTGGCTTCCATGAGTGACAGAAGTTTTCAGCCTACCCTTTAGCCAGCAAGCCAATCACATTCAATGCTGCTTCTAAGCTCCACGTTTAGAGGCCCTACCAGTGACAGCTGACTGCAAGAGAAAGGTCATAATTAAAATAAATGAGAGTCACAGTAGTAGCCCTGATTCCAGAAAAAGGTTAAACTGGATTCAATATATTATGGTCAACCACAGTAAATCTTAAAATATGCAAAACTAATACCATGAAATTTCACCTTAAGTTTGAAAAACTAAAACTTTGGCTAGCCGGGCGTTGGTGGCGCACGCCTTTAATCCCAGCACTCGGGAGGCAGAGGCAGGTGGATCTCTGTGAGTTCTAGGCCAGGCTGGGCTACCAAGTGAGCTCCAGGAAAGGCGCAAAGCTACACAGAGAAACCCTGTCTCAAAAAACCAAAAAAATAAAAAATAAAATAAAACTTCGGCTTTGAAAGGTTCTATGTGAGTCATGTGAAATTCACTTAGGCAGATCCTGTGTCCAGCTGTGCTACATCATCGGACAAGTACACCATTCCTCGGGACTTCCTGCCCTAAACCTAGCAACAATCCTCTCCTCCTACCTTCCACAACACAGCAGAAATGTGTGAGAATGTAACTCATCACAATCAGTTAAAGTGGGAAGGTTTTCAAAGTTTTCTTTTCCTTTGATAGGAATATTATGAACTAAGGTTTTAAAAGCTACAGACATCCCAGTTAGGGGTGAATGCTCTAATGTTCCTCTCCCTCACACACTGTCCAGCTGTGAGTCTCTCTGTTAATTATCATCTACTCAAGAAGTTTCTCTGATGAGTGTCAAGTGAGACTTTGCTCTACCTGTATAGCAACACGTCATTCGGAGTCATGTATTGCTATGTTCCTTTAGCAGTTAACAGCAGTGAGTTCCCCTAGCGCCCATGACTTAGCTAGACTCAGGTTCCTGGCCACTCCAGCAGGGTCAGGTATAGTTTCCATCTCAGGAAGTGAGCCTAGGTGTTCTCAAAGCCCTCCCTCAAGGCTCAGGAATCTGTGCAGAAGAGAAGGCAGAAAGATTGTAAAAGCCAGAGGTGGTCAATGACACCAAGGAGACAGCATCCTCTAGATACAACAGGACGGATGCATACATGATGAACTCAGAGACCGTGACAGTACACAGACCTGTACAGGCTCAAACCAGACAAAATTCAAACACTGAGAAGGCAAAGTCAACACCAAGTCCCACCCATAACCAAGGAGCTATTTGAAACTGATGTTCCCTGACCCCCTGGCCAAGAGAAAAACCCGGTGTCACCAGTCTCAGCATGTCACTAAGTGTCTTACCTTACTTCAAGAGAGGCCCCATGCCCAGGAGTAGTTCCCCACACGAAGCAGACTCCATTGATTTTTGTTTGGTTTGGTTTGGGTTTTTTTTTTTTTTTTTTTTTTCGTCTCATTGATTTTTCTTTTTGTGTTGTCGGTTTTAAGTTTTGGTTTTGGTTGTTAATGTTCTTTTTTATGAGGGGGGACCACATGGGCATGAAGGTGGGTGGGGAGGATCTTGGAGGAGCTGGAGAGGAGAAAGAATATAATCAAAATACATTAGGTGAAAAGATTTTTTTAAGTAAAATGTTTCAAGATTTTGAAAGCCAGAAAATACAAATATTATAAATTATAAAAGTGACTTGCCATCTTACAAATAGTTGCATACATATTTGTATGATATTTGGTTTTCTTTTTTAGCTTTGTATGTATATAGGTGAATGCGTATGAGTGCAGGTGCACTTGTGTGCCTGTGCCTGTGGAGGCCAGAGGCCAACCTCAAGCGACACTCAACCTCCTACCTTATTTTCTGAGAACGGGTTTCTCACTGGCTGGCAAGTCCCTAATTCAGATAGGCCCTAGAAATCCACCTGTGTCCACCTCCTCAGCACTGAGATTGTTCTAGCATGGACGACAACATCAAGTTTCGTTGTTGCTCCTCTTTGTTTTTAATGTGTGTTCTGGGAATTGAACTCAGGTCCTCATGTTCAAATGGCAAGAAGCACCTTAGTGACTTTATCTATCTTCCCAGCCTTATATCCTCTGTGTGTGTGTGTGTGTGTGTGTGTGTGTGTATGTGTGTGTATTATAGACAAAGAAGTAATTAGTTGAGTCCAGCAGAGTGGTACATGGTAGCAAGTTCAAGGCCAGGTTGGGCTACATAATGATACCCTGACTCAAGAAAAAGAAAGTTGAACATAAGAAAGGGGAGGCAACCTAGGTAGAAACACCTAATAAAATAAACTTCTGAGCCTCCTTGCACTTCTATGAACAAAATGAACTTTGAATATACTACAGCGGGACATGTCACCTACTTTGAAAACTGAGTCAGTCATTTTTAATCTCACCAGGCGGTTAAAATAAATAACACATAAATCAAGTCATTTAAAAGTTTATCTGCTTTCCTAATACTTTGAAAAGGTTTTGTTGGTGCAATAAGCCACCACAGAGGTAGCTACTGTAGAAAGAAAATAAAAAGAGATACTATTATCCCCTAGGTGCAAATTAGCTGTTAGACCTCCCCTTTGAGAAGGAGACAACCTCCATTATAAACCCTGGAGTAACTCCCAGCTGCGCTGCACTGTCAAGAAGGATGCAAAATGAAACTCTGCACAGCCTGAGATTAACAGCCTTTATCTATCATTTTACCACAAACGATTGGATGGAACTTGTAGATTCTTCTGTCTTCAGTCATCTTATCTCGACACAAATACAATACATTTACTGCAAACAGCATTGTTTAGATTTTTTAAAAAAAAAATGTGGTTGATCTTAACGAAAAGATTCAGGAGCCACAAAGCATTAATAATATGGAGCAGCTAGACTGGGGCTAAACAACTTCCAAGTTAAAAAGAAATCATATACCAAGTCGAGAGAGAGAGATTTTTTTTCTACAAAAAATGAAAGCTTTGGGTAATTCATACAACATATGGGAAATTATCATTTTCCAAAATCATTTTTTGACATGGAAATAACCATTCCAAAGACACACTAAAGTTTTAAAAGCTGAACCTATCGGCTGCATTTTTACTTTGCGCTTTGGGGCTCAGGCAACCTCAGATAACTTCAGACTTCAAACCATCACAAGACACTACTACCTAGGGCAAATGGAGACTAAAATTTACTATCTACGTTACCAATTTTGTTCTTCTCATTCCAACCACACTACATCAGCAACATATACCCAGATCTCCTGTGGCTTTCTTACAACTCTAACAAGAACATAGCATAAGCCTGTCTTGTCTTTGTTGAGTACATACTGTCTATGGTCTAAATCTATTTTTAATGTTTTAAATTTTTAATCATGTTTAAAATGGTTTGGCAGCCAATTGTATAAGCCAAAAGCAAAGGAAATGTTTAGGAAGACTTTCACAAGCTAATGTTCCCCAGAGAACCATGAGAAGGTCACAGATAGGAAATACCGACACAGAATATGCCTCAGATGAAGTGAGAATCCCCAACCTGATGTCCTCAAATTTCTGTGTGCAGGGTGTATACAAAACTGAGAGTCCAAAATGAAATTACACTGCTAATCAAAACCAAAATTTGCATGCTCTAATTTATGATCAGATAACTAAAGAAATGTTTTCCCAACCCAATTGATGCCACCAACAGAAAGAAATGCATTCAACCCTATCACTATGCATAAATATCCAAGGATATATCCCATTGAATTTGATTAATGTTGGTATGTAAGTACACAGAAGGATCTGCCTTCCTCAAAGCAAGGATGTTTGAAATCTCTAGCTTCGTGCTGGCAATAGTCACTCACCAGCCCATGTGCAGAAACCTCAACCTGAGTGAAAAGAAGTACCAACAAAATACTTAATCACCACAACCAGGATTCTTACAATGTTTAAGGCTTTGGATTGTTTTCACACAGTAAATGTCTAATTGTTTATATACTCCATACAAAAGTGACAGACAGATGAGAGGTGGGTGTAAACAGCTAACTGGTGGTGAAATCTGAGCAAGAAGAAACAGACTCAATTGTGCCAGCAGACCCAAGCAGAAGCATATGCATAGAGGGAGTCAGTGGACATCTGGCACAAAAACCCTCCGTTTATTTTGCAAGGGTGATGTGCAATATGCATTTCTGGGCCAGCCCATTGGAGTTCACGGCCTGGTTGCTCCTGTGACTCCTGTCCCTCCTGTGGTAATCAGGTGTCATCAGGTACAGCTCCATCATGTGATTAACAGGTAAATTACTGTGTGCTGATGCTATCACCCTGAAAGGCATTAAAGGACCTCCTCCCATGACATGAGTGTGAGAAGAAAGCCCACGAATGTAAAAGGACTCAACAACATGTCACGTACACACAAACGAGAAGTGCCCCTGCTCTAGGAGAAAGGATGGCATCTCCTCCAGCTGTCCTTCTCCAGGGTACCCTAAGATTTGTAAAGCACAAAGGTTTTCAGCTATAACAACCAAACACAACCTCTATAGTTAAAGTTACTTCAGTCAAAAGCTCAGCACTGACTTAGCAGGGGCACAGGCCAGCACACGGTTCTAGACACTGAGTGGACAGAAAAGGAAGGTGGGGGCTGGTATTTGCTCTGTAAGAGAAGTGTCTCACCAGGAATGAGCTCACAGGGAGCAGCAGCAAAGTACAGAACCATAAGTGACTGCGGGCTAAGTGTGTAGATGAGACCTCAAAAAATAAAGGTAGGAGGTGTTTCCAACTGTAACAGACCGGAAGTGTATGAAAGGCACTGAAGAACAGTCGAGCATAAAAAAGGCAGCAGTGTTTCTGGAGACCCTACCAGGGACCACCATCTTCAATAGAGAGTGGGAAAAGAAACGTGAACTCTTCAGACAGCAGGGGCTGCGCCCACCAAGCAAAGATCTTTAAACATCATCATCATCCAATAGACCAAAACAGTGACTAGACAGAGCCAATGGTCTTCACAGAACACAACCATGGAAAAATTTGTCAGTGGCGAGACACTCTCAAAGAAACAGGGGCTGGGGCTGATGAGAAAAAGGTGATGTGGCATGTTCAATCTCACGCAGCAGTCAGCTCATTTCCTAACCTTAACTCTTTGCCACATTTTTAACGCAAACACAAAAGCCCCCCAAGTCAGAAGACTGGGTTTCTCATAAGTGAAGTTCAGAGTGCCTATGGCTGTCACCGAGTTGAGGCCACAGAAGTCTCAGATGAACCACTGAGGGGATGGAAAAATGCAGGTCCCTCCGGTGTAAACCTGAGTGACTTGTCCCTGTCCCTCAGAGTAAAACAATCCCTCTTCATGGTTAGGTTTTCTTTTTCTTTGAGGCTTAAATATGGAAGAAAATTCTAGAGCCTTTCAGCAGTGTATAAATGTTAACCAAGGGAGAATTACACCGGCCATTTTTCTAGTTGATGAGCTCCCCAAGGGCGCGGGCTCTGCTTTGCCTTCATTGCAAATGCAGAGGCCGACTTCCGTCCCTGGCATGCACAGGGATGCTGTAAGTCTTTGATTATTTAATGAGCATCGAATGCAATGCAATACATCACTGAAGAGCACCCATTGCATTACGTGCTGTACATTTCCTCAGCCCTGGAATACGAAGTGGCAGAAAGAAAAAGCAGGAAGGACTCTTGCCTTCAGCAAGTCTATGGCCAGGTGAGAAATTACAACTATGGGAAAGTGTGGCAAAATGGCATCTCAGAGGCTATAGTACACAGACTAAAGAGGGAGCATCTGATGGGTCTGGTCATAAAGACATCAAGCCAAGCAACCATTATCAATTACTTCTATAACTCCCTAGAATAACACAAAGCACTAGTCCTCCAATGTTTATTGTTATAAATGAGGTAATTTTTAAAATATTACTTCATACAGCATATTAAAAGAAAAATGATTATTATAAAAAATTCAAAGAAAAATAAGTTCAAGCAATATCAAATGAGATAGATATATGTAACCAACTTTTACCATAAAAGCCTTAATTACTATAAGCAATCTATGCAGATATGTCTGTTAAAAGGATCTGTACATGAGGAACAATGGATATGTCTCCCTGGTTCAAAATGTATCCCAAGTGGTATCGTTTGCTAGTGGAAATTTCAAAACTCAAGCCAAGTTAACCAGTATTTGCTAGGTTTCTCTTCTACATAAAATATCAGATGAGATATATAGGAATATAGAAAAAAACCTTGGATATATCAAGGAATCAAGAAGTATGTATTCCAAATGATAAAAACATCATGGGTTCAATAAATAAAATTACACGAAGATGCCATTCCCTAACAAACAAATCTTGATAAATATCCAAGTTTCGGGGAGAGTTCAGTCTTTGCAGCTTCTTAAACCACCAGCATGGAGGGCCTAGAATGCAAACAAGTGCCTGTAATCACTGTCTCAACAGGTAGTGGGGGAACACAGGAGGGAATGACATTTGCACACTGGGCAAGGAAAGCAGCATTGTAAAGAGCACTGTGTGGAATCTTCATGCAAAACAAGGATCTAGGGCCATCCATGACCATCAGGGAAAGATTAAGAACAATGAAAAAGTGAGGAGGTGCCAAGTGCAAGGCAATGATTGGAAGTTGGTGCAAATGAAACACAAAAAAGACACAAATGTTGGTGCGGGTCATATTACCCAAAGGTGTAACCATTAAGCTGAGGCATGCAAACTTTACCAAGCTGATTACAGAGTCATCAGTGTTTCTGCTGAGGAAAACGCAATCAGAATATGTCCGTGGGTAGCATCCTGGAGTGGCGGAGCAGAGAGCCTACTGGGAAGTTCAGGCATAAGGAAAATAAGAGCGAGGGCAGGGCATCCTAAACAGAAATGACACAGCAGCTCAGGAGCACCAACAGAATGCTCTCAAGGTCCCTGGAAACTACCTGCAGCCACGTAATGTGTTCAGCGTTTACCATGCACCAGAGGCCACAGTAAGCACTTTCCCGAATATTTAGGCACAATCTTCCGAACAATTCCAAGGGGTGGGAATTTTTACAGGTAGAGAATGTAGTCTAACTCAGTTTCCAGATCTGAACCACTAAGCTACGAGGCTGCGAAGGGACTCTAAGTTCCTAGACATTTTCAAAGCTAAATGGTCAGGAGAGTGATGATGCTGTCAATCAAATCAAAGAACATGGTTTTAGATGTGTTGGTTAAAGTTACAAATAGCCAAGGACACGTGTCCACTTCAGGAAAGAAGAGTCCAAGATAGACAAGGTAGACTGTGCATTAAAGGTAGGGTGTACAGGTCCAAGAAGCAACTGAATACAGTAATAGGGTGTGATACCATTCAATTAGTCCATCAAAATGTTTTGTGAACTGTAGCTAGAGTTTTCCTGCCTGGTCCACAGTCAGGACAAATCTCTGTCACCCACCAGTCCCACAGCTGCTCAGACCCAACCAAGTAAACACAGAGACTTATATTGCTTACAAACTGTATGGCCGTGGCAGGCTTCTTACTAACTGTTCTTATATCTTAAATTAATCCATTTCTATAAATCTATACCTTGCCACGTGGCTCGTGGCTTACCGGCATCTTCACATGCTGCTGGTCATGGCGGCGGCTGGCAGTGTCTCTGTGGCTCAGCCTTCCACTTCCCAGAATTCTCCTGCCTGGCTACTGGCCAATCAGTGTTTTATTTATTAACCAATCAGTGCAAATCACATTTGACATACAGAACATCCCACAGCAGTGAACACCTTTCCTATGCCAGGCTCAAGGCTAAACTGAGGAAGTGAGTAAGACAGAAAGTTTCTGTCCTTGAGTAACTTACAAGTTTGGATACAGAGAAAGGAACTAATGGGAGTTGGCAGTGCACATATATATTAGGGGAGCATCAAATGCATGGGAGGGAAGACAGCACAGGAATTGAGACAGGCCATGCTAGGAACCAAATCCCTACCAGAGGGAGACAAAAACCCAAATAAGATTTCAACACAGGGTCTGAAATAGATGCGGCAATGCGTACGGCAGCAGTTCTGCTAGCATCTGTTAAAGGGGATGGTAGAGCCTAGGTCTTCACATGTCTGCACCAACAGGGACCAGCCTTTAGCTCTCTGTGAACACAGAATGATTCCCAGTGAAACCTAGATCGTTAGAAATAGAACAATGGCCAATGAAGAGATGGAGGCTGAGGTGGAATCGAAGATGCAGAAGAAACAAAGGCTAGCTGGCACAGCATTCTTCAGAAGGATTCTTTCAGTGGATCTGAATTTTAAAATATTACAAAAAAAAAAAACATGGAAGCATACATCAAACAATGCACCTATAGTAATGAACTTGATACAGTAGGTAACTCAGTTCTTCTCCAATGTATGTTTCAGTCACTGTTTACAACAGCAACAAGCAAGTCACTGTTTATAAATTTACACTTAAGGGCTAGAGAGATATGACTCAGTAGTTAAGAACACCAGCTGCTCTTCCAGAGGGCTCAGGTTCAATTCCCAGCACCCACATGGCACATAACAACCCCCTATAACTCCAGTTCCCTGGGGTCTGACGACCTCTTCTGACCTCCACAGGTACTGCACTATGTGGTACACAGACATACATGCAGGAAAAGCACGCATAACCATAAAATAAAGGTAAATCGATCCTTAAGAAATAAAATAAATTTATACTTAAGAAAATTCAAAGCAAACTGAAATATACTCAGTAACCTATGAGCAAATATTATATCTACCTTAAGAGACAAAAGATGAAAGCTCTATTGAACAGCGCTGGGTATTTACAGAGAGGATTTAATGTAACTGTTGTATGAATGAAATTCACTATGGAGGTATTACACTGCTACAGAGCAATTTAAGCATGTGATTTCATTAAAGTGAAGAGGAGAATAAAGTGTATTGATTGTAATAATTCTATTGTGTGGTTCCAAAGAGCCTATTTAATGAAGTTTCCATGTGGCAAATAAGTTTTGAGAGTTGACCTTTTAGCCTATTCTTAATACCATTTGGAAGCTTTCTATAATTCTGGGTAAATCAGACATCTTAAAATGCAAATAGTCTGCAAATTTATCTTTTTTGGTATTACTGTGTTAAAGATGAGACATGAAGGCCAGGAAAGGTTAAATAATTTTCCCAACCTGACAGATATAGATCTTAGGCAGACAGAGCACACTGAAGGATGAATGGATGGGTAAAGAGAGAAGAATGTATACATTTTGCATAATTTCCTCTAAATACTATATAATACTGCAAGCATATTTTAATATATTTGCATGGAAACATATAAATAGTAGCATGCTTACACAGAGATCTATAGATATGTATAAAAATAATCTCTTAAATTCAAACTATCATAAAACCACAATGAGCCATTGATTCCCAAATGAGACTTCAAAATGAGACAGAAAGTTAACAGACTCAATGTTCTAGAATCAGAAGTCAGAAACATAAAACGTTAACATGTAACAAAGGTAAGTCTTTTGAAAGTCAGTGAGAGAAGGAAACTGGTGCTGGTTTTCAAAAAGTAAGATGGCTTACGGACTAACACCTTAAGTTCACTTGAAAGGACTGGAAGGGAGAACACAGCTGTGATGTCTTTCATGCCTGGTCTTATCTCCATGGTACAAAAGCTTCTGAGCTGTCTTTGGTCTCCACAAAACAGGAAGCAGTTATTCTTTCTTCCCAGAACATAGTGTGTGAAAACTTCAAGATCCATAACTCATTAAAATAGGACCATAGCCCAAGGCTTTGCTGAACTGGATCAGTGTACAGTGTGTGATGATGCAATGTTAAGGGACATATTAAACCAGTGGTTCTCAACTTTCCTAATGCTGTGACCCTTCAATACAATTCCCAATGTTGTATTGAAGGTTCACTGCATATTTGATATGCAGAATATCTGATATGCAACACCTGTAAAAGGGTCATGCTACCCTCCCCCCATAAGGGGTTGTGACCCACAGGTAGAGAACCACAGGATTAAACCAAGTATCAGTAGTTAGAAAGCTAGTGAAAATGCGGTTCACTGTTACTCCTGGCAGAATATAAACACAGTCACGCACAAACAAAACTCTGGAGGAAATAACAGGCGTCCAACTCTTCTGCAGTAATTAGTTTGTAAAGAAAAAAATCTCTCAGCACAAAATATCCTAGAACTGCCAAGGAGGGTGGCAAGCATGTCCACCAACTGCTGCCTTGTAAGGGAGAGCATTTTTTCTTATCTATAGTGATGTGAGGTCAGATTCTCCATTTACATCATCCATGTCTACATCAAAAAATTCTATCCAACTAGTTTTCATTCCCCAAATGGCTTATTTTTGATAGAGAAGCTCCCCAACTACCCTGTGTGGTTTACTAGAAAACTCTTTTACTTTTTTTATATATTTTATGCAATTCTGGGGATCAAATCTAGGCTTTATGCATGCTGAGCAACCACTCTACCACTAACCAGCAGCCCCAGCCCTTGTGATATTTGTTAAAGAAATACTTTTAAAAAACATTAAAGCAAATGGAAATTAAACCCAAATACAAATATTTCCCTTTCCTTCAGTCAGAAGGGATCCCACCTCCTACTGAATTTCCCAGAACAGTGTTTATGCCTCGTACAGTGATCAACATTAATTCCCTTATTATTTGTGTGTGTGTGTGTATATATACATATATATAATCCATATTGACATAGACACATAGAACCATATATCTGTTTGTACATATATTCATATATATGTATACATATACATAAAGAGAGACAGCATGTACTCTTACCTCCCTGTATCTTTTAAGTTTGGACAGAAAAGATCCTTATTTATACTTTCTTTACTATGTAACATCAGACATGTGTCATTTATAAAATAGGCAGATATGTGAGTAGTGTGAAATCCTTATTAACTTTTTAATTAATATTGGATTTTGTACAGACACCATCATAAAGCATTTTAATTGGCTTCTGCCTCTGCTACAGTCCAGTCTCACTATGCTCCTCAGGATTATTTGGAGCAGTGCTCCGATTACATTATTCTGCTACATAAAATCCTTCAATGCCTTCTGAATTCCACAAAGGTTAAAGTCATATGCAATTCCTTCTTGTATGGCTACTGCACCCCACTACTGGCTGCAGATCTCCCTTGGTTTAGCTTCTTCCATTGTTTCAGCTTCCTATTCTGACGCATTGGGGAAATTCATGCATATCATCACTCCACATCAGTGTTACAACCTCATTACACCCCTGCCTCAAAGATACTGTTCAGGGGTTGGAGAGATGGTTCAGTGGGTAATGGACTTGCTGAACAAGAGCAAAGATCTGAGTTTAAAGCCCCAGAACCCATGGAAAGCCAGGCACAGTAACACATCTATAATCCAAGATCTCCCATGACAGTGGAGGAAGGGACAGAATAACCCCTAGTATCTCATAACTTCACAGGCCAGGTAACCTGTGTACACAGCAGTGAGCAGGAGACCCTGGCTCAAACAAGGTAGAAGTGAGTGTCAGTCATATGACCTCTGCATGTGTATGCCTACATGGTGGGGGGGGGGAGAGTAAGAAGGAGGGAGGAAGGCACACACACACACAAAGACAGGGAGAGAGAGGGGGAGAGAGAGAGAGAGAGAGAGAGAGAGAGAGAGAGAGAGAGAGAGAGAACTTCTCAGTCCCTACCTTGTGCCTGGTGCCTGCTGCATAGTCCCCTCTTATACTGCTGAGGTTAGGAAGCCTGAAAGAGTAAATTCTAAATTTTTCTAAATTCTAAGAAGGTCCTTAGTGACAAAAAGCTAGAAATCACCTACAAGAATATTTGCCTAAAAGGCTAAATCCTAGAGTGATACATAAGTCATGACCGCTACCATAATTCTAGAAGATACAGAAAAGTTTACACTGCTCAAACATGGAACCTGTCATCCTTCGGGCAGCATAGCCTATTTTCAACAAAGCACCCAAGGAAACACCCTTAAATGACAATTATGATGCTAAAGCCCATAATAGTTAAATGATTTTTTTTAATTTTCCAAATATCTAACTTCTCTGGTGAAATTGCTACTCTAACATTCTGGAATAATTTGAAAATAAGAAGGGATTGTACATATGGGTTTGATTTTTAAAATCTACGAAGTCCTATAAGAGGAGAGACAAAGTACAAGAATTAAAAATATTACTGCTGTCCCATGCTACCATACAGGTTAACAGAATAACCTTAACCTAGTTAGTTATTTCTTATCTTCATTTTTATGTGTACAAACCACCTTTCACATGCCTTGCAAACATGATTCACAGAATAAGCTATAGGTTCTTCTAAAAAAGGTTCAATGTTTATGACATCCATGAATTAGCTGTTTAATCTACATGAGTTATCAAATGAATAAGAAAAAACTTACAGAAAAAGAAGCATTTCTTCATATATCATATGTCTCCACTCCAGCCAGCAAATTGATCACCATGCCACCCCACATACCACCTCAGGGGCTACCCATTTCAACCTGTATCACAAAATGTATTTACATGTCTAATTGCCAAAATAAAAATCCCCATAGAGCAGAAATGTCCTATTTTCTTTTCATTTCAGTATCCAAGAAAAAAATATGTGTTTCTTTTTATCTAGGCAGAAGAACAAGGGATCCCGAAGGCAAATTTTACCAAAGTTAAAAACCAACAGAAATGGCAACATATTAAGCACACTGTGACATCTATGTTGTGACTCTTATTTTGTAGAGCTGTATGTGGCGCTGTATCTACACAAGTACCCAATAAAGTTACATTATATGGAATACTATGTAATAATAGCTTAAGTTTTGTCCCTGCAACACATACTAGAAGGTAATTTCCCAACCATCACTACTCACTTAATTTTTAAGACTATTAAGAAAAATTATGGGGCCTGGGGGATGACTGCCAATAAAGGGCTTGCCATACAAGCATAAGGACCTGAGGTTGGAACAAGCACCGTGTAAAAGCTGAGCATGGTTGCAAGTCTGACTTTGGTTCTGGGGAAGGAGAACGGAGACAAAGGGATCTCCGGAGCTCATTAACCAGCCAGCTTATCGCAGTCCATGGACTCCAGGTTCAACGAGAAACCTTGTCTCAAAAAATAAAATGCAGAACAATTGATTAAGAGCTGTAATATCAATCCTGACCCCCACATATCCACACAAATACATATGCATACACACACAAGCAAAAATTATGTTGATATATTGATGACACTTTAATGGCTTTCTTAAGGTGTGATTGATATTCAACAAGCCACAAACATGAAAGTAAAAATCTGATGAATTTTCTCAGGTGCATAGATCTGGGAAACCGCCATCACAAACAAGGTAGTGAACATTTCCATCACTTCCAACCACTCACTGGCATTTTTCCATGCCACCTTATCTGGACTCCTTTTATCCTCCCATGTCTCCAGCAGGTACCAAACTTTTCTTTGTTATTATAGGTAGCTTGCACTTTCTAGACTTGTATATAAATAGACTCATATAGTACAGTTCTCTTTGAGGGGCAGGGAGTTTGGGCTGTTTTGTTTCAGAATTGCTTAACCCAATCCCAGCCAGTAACCACTCCCACAGTGTGGGAGGTCTTACCTCATCATCTCCAGCACTTCTCATCGTGTGAATATGTATAGCCCTGCAGAATTCATGCATTGAACTCCTCACCCCACAAGTTAGTGGTTACACTATGTGAATATGCAATCATGAATAGAATTTGCAGCTACATAAAACAGACCCAGGGGAAGTTATCCAATTCCCCACCACCATATAAGGACATGGCAACGGGATACTGTGAATGTATGAATCAGAAATCAGGCCTTCACCAGGTACCAAATCTATCTGCATCTTTATCTTAGACATAGCCTCCAGAAATAGAAGACACACATTTGTGTTGTTTCTAAGCCATCAAGACTGTGATATTGTGTTAGAGTAGCACAAGCAGACAAGCATATTACTGCCTGGAACCCTGCACTGTTCACAATGGGTCCTTTCAGAACAGTTTCCAGAGCATTGGACTCTATGATATAAAGAATGGGTGTAGCCTTGGATGTAACTTCTATTTTACATCCTTTTCTTCACAGATTCCTATTAGGAAGAAGTGAAATTTGTCAACAACCCATTGCAATTCTGAAGACAGAGAATCTTTTAAAATTCCAATGTATAGGGGTTGAAGAGACGGCTCAGCAGTAAGAGCAGTAGCTGCTCTTGCAGAGGACCTGACTTCAGTTCTCATGTTAGGTGACCCAAAACCACATGTAACTTCAGCTTCGGGGAATTGATGCTCTTTTCTGGCCACTGTAAGCACCTGAACATTTGTGGTAAACATTCACTCATGCATGCTTATGCACACCACACACACACACACACACACACACACACACACACACACACACACTAAAAATAAATGAAAAGCAAACCAGTGTAGAACACTATGACCCTGCCTTCATGCCTATATAAGTGATCAGCTGCTCTAGGGTTTTACCACATAAAGCATCTTGAATGTTATTAAATGTTTGCCAGGATTATAACAATTTAACCTTCTAGTAAACATAGTAACAAATACTTCCAATCCCCAAAATTAAGGAAATAAATCTGTTGCTTCAAAAAGGAAATGCTATCTCCTAGTCACCACTCATTTTTACCAACTTCTGAGCATGTTACCACCAAAACTAGCTTGTACCTTTGGATTTCTTATCATTTTCTGTAAGTACAATGCACATTAAGGAACTTCATCATGTGCATCGCTACATACAGAACCACATGATGTCTATTGACAGCAGCTAAAAGAGGACGTTCAAACCTATTTGGAAAGTTGATGGCAGGGCAGAATATGTATCCTATTTCTTTGTAGAATCCATAGCAAAAAAAACAAAAAAACAAAAAAACAAAAAAAAAACAAAAAAAAAAACAGCTGGGATCATATCTTGCATGAGAATTCTTATCTTAGTAAATATTAAGTAATGAAACAGCTGGGATCAATCATATGTTGCTTGAGAATTCTTATCTTTGTAAATATAAATAATGCAGAGGAATAAGAAAATTAAGAATAGTTGAGGTAAATCTAGGAACTGGTACAAAATCAGACAGTTACGGGTCAAAGCCACCCCTAATTCTATACCCAAATGAAGAGTGTATATGTGGTCATCAGGAAATACAACAGGATATAATATCATTCATAACGCCAATGACTAAAAGCAGGAAGACAGATAAACTGTAAACACCTAAGATGAATGAAATATTGTGATAAGGAGTGATGTAGAGAAGGGCCCAAACCAAACACAGAATAAAAGATGCAAAACGCAGAGGAGTGTCTTTTGTGTGGTTCTACCCATATGAAGCCTAGAGAACAGAAAAGATAAAAACCAATGCGTAGCATTGAAAATAAAGATGAACTTGCTGCTCTTTAAAATTTGCTCACTAGAAATTCTGAATATAGGCGCTAATCAAGCATGAGGGCCTGGGTTCAAAGCTCCAGCACTCATGTAAAAAGCTGGGTATGATCACTTGCATTTCTGTAACCCCAGTACTGGGGAAGTGGGTGGAGTCATGAGGATCACCAGCCTTACTCCAGGGGTCGGTGAGAGACCTTTCTCAAAGGAATAAGGTGAAGCATGATAGAGCAAGATAATCAACATCCTCCTCAGACATCCACCTCTACACACATGGGTACAGTACTCACATGCACATACACAACTCACACAAGCACACACACACACACACACACACACACACACACTCACACAAGCACACACACACACAATTCTGATATCAGTGTCCTCAGAATCAGTTGCCATTAATTAGTACACTGACAAGTGGGAAGATCAGCTCATTTCCTGTAACTGCCATAAAACTGAACTGAAACTTAAAAACTGAATCTTTCTACTTACAGAAAAGGATAAGTAAAGCATTCTATGTATGAATAAAGTAACATTCCTATAACCACAAGTAAGATTAGTTCCATTTTACCACAGAAACGTGGCATTCAACTGTGACCAGATCAAAATATGAGAGCACTACCTCGGGACTCAGGCTGCCCTGTGTGAACAGGGCTTAAAGATCAGTTTTTGACAAAAAAGCAA
Source organism: Peromyscus nudipes (assembly GCA_902168325.1). Taxonomy (NCBI): domain Eukaryota; kingdom Metazoa; phylum Chordata; class Mammalia; order Rodentia; family Cricetidae; genus Peromyscus; species Peromyscus nudipes. Next base: position 29,541 of record CABHPH010161482.1, on the reverse strand, counting down.
TTTCTTAATTCTAATCCAAAACACTTGGATTTATTCAAGGAAAGTTTCCAAGGGGATGCCTACTCGGAACTCTAAGAATGCTGTGGTTTCAACCTTAAGATACTAACATCCGTTAGATCCAGAAATAGTAAAGTCTAGAGTTTCTATTATCCAGGTATGGCCAAGGGCACCTTCTATGCCAACACCTGTATGGAGACAGGAGATCAAGGTCATCCTTGACTAAAAAGCCAGTTCAAAGCCAGCCTGGGCTACATGAGACCCTGTTTCAAATCAAACCAAAAAACATGTATCCTTTTAAATATCTCCATGAAAACACTGAAAAAAAAAATGTAAGTCCTTTCCTCAATGTCATCTTTAAGACAAGGAACAGACACAGCCCTTCTTAGTGTAAAATCATAAGCTTTTTCACTGCCTGGAAGGAATCCTGAGCTGTGTGGTTGTACACCAAAATCTTCCAGGCAGAGTGAAGTTTTCATCTGTCTGTGACAGCTCACACTGAACTGAGCAGATTCTGTTAGGAAACTTCAGGTGTGAAATGAATGGTTGGTCTTTTAGCTGAGATGAACCATAATAGTGATGACTTACAAACCTCTAATTGCTTCTGGCAAAGATGTATCCCAATGACTCGTAGGGAAAATAGAGTTCTATCCAACCAAACACAGATAGTTCTCTTACAACCTGTAGTCACCTTCCACATCGAAAAACCCTAAAGAGAAATCTGAAGTGTCAAAGATATTGATGAAAAGTAAACCACTAAAACTGTATCACATTCAGAGAATTTCAGAATGCATGCTTGCTCTTTGGGGAAGTTTGTAAACCAGGTGGTTCTTATTGAGATAAAGAGATAGTGAATAATATATAGTTGGAATCAAAGAAAATGAGGAAGGAATTAAAGAAAGGAAAGGCTCTCCTGTGGCTCTGACCAGGATGCAGGATGGTCGAAATCCCCAGGCATTTAGTTACTCTGAGAAACCCTTGCACACTGGTGATAAACTCTGAACTTCCTCTATCACTCTCTTCCATAAAATATTCTTCCTTCTCATGGATCAAGCTAACTGATAGAGTACGGATGTATTTGGCCAACATCTGTATCAGCCACATTATCGAATGAGAACATGGTTGGAATTCTACTTCTGGTGGACATTCATAAGCTCTCCTTCCTGTTGAACACAATCCTTGAAACATTCTAGTTTCCTGGAATTGCCCAAATCTAAGAAGGTGCCTCTAATGATAAGTGTGTGTTTAAAATGAACTTGATGTTAAGTCCCTATTGCTGAAGTCACCATGTTCTTGAGCTACAGAACATGGAGAAATCAAACTGGTGCTTATTCAAAAGTTTTACCTCTATCTGCTAGTTTTCATAATGCTGGAAGATACCATGCATGGTACTCAAGGAGAAAAGTAATCATCAATATCACCTACCTGTGAGCCCCTGTAAGCTACAATAACAACTGGTCTGATAAGATATACCAGTTAGTAAATAATGGCACAAATGTTATGGAAGTAACCAGCCACTTTCTGATTGGCTCTAAGATCAGCTCCATGAGATGAAATCCATACCTTACACTGTTAACAGAGCTGAGAACCTGTGGCTAGATAGATCTATACCACAGGGGAGAGCCTAATACTACAACTCCACTGAGTGGACATGACTTACTGTTATACCCATAGATTAATGCCGCTCTCAATCTTCATCAGAGCAGTTTCTATCTGCAATACACGATGACTAACACAGAGTCCCACAACTGGTTAAGATGTAGATAATCAGAGACTATAGAATGCTCAGCCCCAAATGGGATATCTATATCACACCCCTGTTCCAACGGCTCAGGGATCACTTCAGAAGAGAGAGCAGAAAGGGTGTAAAAGCCAGAGTTGGACAACCACTTCAGAGACAGCAGAACAGCTGACAGATGATTCACAGCAGTTATGACAGCATGCCCAAGACCTGTGCAAGTTCAACCCAGACCAAATCCAAGCACAGAAAGGGGAAGTGGGCACAAAGTCCCACCCTAGCAGAGAATTGCTGGTAACTGATAACTGATGATAGATGGAGAGTCAGTTTTCTTTAAAAGTATAGCCCCTAGTAAGGCAACCAAGGTCCAGGGTAAGACCACACACTCAACACTCTGGGCAGCACAACTCGGACTTAATAGGTTTAAAGAAGGAAAAAGAGGTCCCAACGGTGGGTAGGTAGGGAAGGGAAGTGAAAATCTAGGAGGAGTTGGGGGAGGGGTGAATATGATCAAAACAAATTGTACAAAATTCTCAAGGAACAGAATTTTAAATTGAATAAATAAATCTGAAAATCCAACTAATATCTTAATAAAACTTATAGTGCTTTTAAATAGTGGGAAAATGGAAATTTAGCCCAGGAAAAATTATATACTTAACATATAGGTTACTTGTGAATTAAACTAAAATAGGGTTAGACCGGAACCAAAAAGGCTCATCGGATTCTGTGTCAGGGTTTATAAAAAAGAGATCCACATACTAGAACTGGTTTCTTAGTGAGTGTCCACAAGCTTGATCATCTAGAGAAACAAAAATGATGGCAGGCACAAGTTACCACCCATCTTTGATTAGTCTGAGTTTACAACTTGCTTTTAATTGATTCATGTATTTGCTTAATTGACTGTAAGGAAACTATAGCTGGCTGGAGAGCTATGAATGAGTCAGAGTTCCTGTCCTTAAGTAGCTGCGGCCGAGTGGCAAGTTCTTGCACTAGGCCTGAATTTCAAGTTGGAGAATTTGTGACAGGGAGCCAAAGCAATCATCTAGCCAGGGCGATAAGAATATCCTGAGAGGAGGCATCTCTGCTCTTCCTTCCAAAGGTTAGAATTTAAGAGTTTAGGCCTCATCTCAAGCAACAGAAACAATATACCTGGGTCACATTCCACTCATTCCCAGACTGAGCTTGCGCTCCATAGAAGCCATTCCATGTAAGGAAGCAACAAGCAGGAAGGTGCCCCCACCTACTTTCCTCAATGCTGCCAATCAGGTTCCGAAAGGTTGTGGGAAATGGGAAGCCCTGAACCACTACTCCTCCAGTGCCACACCTTCAAACCAGGTGGGTGAGATTGCCTGCAAAGGTGGAGAGAATCTGTATACAAGCACCTCCCGCCTCCAAAACCTCCATCATTCACGTCACCGCTCCGCTTTAACAAAAAGCACACATGTGACACACACACAAATCACAGTCTTTGGAGAAGTGGCAATAGATAACACAAGATACAGGTACGTAATTATTTACATAAGACATACCACCACTTAGGTGATGCTTCCTAAAAGATGGAACCAGTGTGTGACTAAGTGGCCCTTCGACACTGACTGCGAAACACTCCAGCTCTTCCACAATGAGTGTGGCTAGAGACTGCAGCCATAAGATCAGCACAAAGCGTTTTCTTCAAACAAAACTTCCCTCTCTGCCCAACTCCCAGGATGTCATTTCCTTCCTGCTGGGCTCTGCTTGCTGGAGGACAGGGACCATGAGATTCTGATACTTAACATGACTGCTCTATTTTCTTCCAGGTGAGATAACCAGAAAGCATCCCACAAATTTAAGCTGAAAGCCAAGTAAACACAGAACACCCACCACCCACAGACAATTATTTCTCAGCCTCAGCCATGTACCTTCCAGGCACTCTGCTGGAACTATGCATAATCATCCTGTCCAAATACACTGCATCCAAAAGGCCATCGGGTTCATCACAAGGTTCCCAACTGTAATAGCTACATAAAGTCCTAAGACTCTGGATGAGGCTTAAAGTCTCAATCGTTGAGACAATTTAATATATCAGCATTAAAAGGTATAATTTACCAGCTATTTATCATATACCAGAATAAGGCATCAACACGATGCAGGTATAAGGTATAAAAAGCCCTCTTTTAAAAAATTAATGGGCTCCATTCCAAAATTTATAGTACTTAGAATTCAAGGCACATTTTCCCAAGAAAATAAGGCAAAAGCGCTGAAGTTCTTAGGTTAACACCTTACCTCAAAAAGAAGCTGAAATTAGAAAAAAAGAAATCTTGGGACCTTTATCTCCTTGGTTTTTAAACATCGCAAAACCTATCATCACACAGGGCTGGTTAGCAATCTTCTTGACACACACATCTGGCGGGAAGCCACAACCTTCTCTTCACTGAGGAGGCCAAGGAGAATAGAGTAGGGCTGTGACCAGGTTGGACTCCTCAAGCATAAACAGGTGGGGTGGAAGCTAAAGAGGCTGAAAATACCAAAAGTGTGTCCAAAAGAAAAGAGGGGGACCACTGCCAGAAACCTAGGTGGCCAACTTCAGATGTGTGTCCCTTCCAGGCTTCATGCACAAGGGCCAAAGGCAACCCCTGCCTTCAGGAAAAACCGAGGGGAAAAGAGCTGCCAAGTAAAGCCAGGCAGGACAGACGCAAAGGCCCTCAGGAACCCTGATTCTCTGAGGGCTAGCCGAACCAGAAGTTGTTGCAGGAATGAATTCTCAAAGCAGAAATGTCTGTTCCCAGCAGAGGCAGAAGAATAGAGAGATGGAGAGAGGAACATGGGGAAGCACTGTGCAAGGAAGGGCAACTCTGTCCTTGAAGGATAACTTGTACCCTGGGGAAGGAACTGGGATATTAAAACAAATCAGAGGAGTCCCTGTAGAGGAACCGGCTGTCCTTCTTCTACAGGTTTCTTGTTTTGGATAAGCCCACATTTGTGTGCCATTATCTCGGGACATTGAGCCCATAACACACTCAAGTATTTTCACATCCTTAAGAGCTATGTGGCTTTAATTACCTCCACAGCTGAAACTACAGGCCATTTAATAAGTATTTACGGAACAACAAAAAATAATAATGAGAAGGGAATGGTTTGTCCTTGCTGCAAAATGAGATTTCCTTCGTGTGACCTCAGCAAAACTGTGACCTTGCGTGTGTTAATCAGCTCACCCTGAAAAGAAAAAGGAATGAGTGTGGATGGCTAAGGTCACCTTTTACTGTCTTTAAAGTCATTTAGATCTATTACTGTGCACTGGGTATGCTTCTCTATAAGCACATTCATTTTCTAGAAGGCTGTGGGACTTTAATGGACTCTCTGCAAAGACACCACAAAAATGCTCCTCCAGCTCCAAGCCTCAAATGCTCAAAAGTTGATAACTCAGGGACTCTAATAAATAGCATCCCTCTTTCTCCATATGAACTTAGAAGCAAATGCAAGATAGAGGTCAAAGTAAACAGCAGACTAGAACGTGTCTACTGCAGGAAGACAGAACCTAGAGAGAACCCCGGAGGGGGTCACATCACACCTGCCCAAGGGAGAAGTCACCTCTCTTCTGGATAAGAAAGAATAAAAGCTAGCAATGTTACTCTGCTGGAAGTCCTCATTATGAAAGCAGAAAGCCTGAGCATAAATAAGCTCCTTAACAATCACTTGAATTTTTTTCTTACCCAGTAAGGCCCCAGGCTATTGGCAGTATGGCTGTCTCCCAAGGAAGAGAGATCAGTTTAATAAAAACTTCTTTTCCGCTAAGGATGAGAAGGCCATTTCCTGCCCAACCCACTGTCCTTTTGGTAGCCTCTAGAGTCACTGGGGAAGGGCTCTGAACAGAACTGTAAACAAAAATCCCAATACAAAGAGAAATATAAACAGAAAATGCAGCTGAAAACCTCCTGATAGTCTTGGCTTCTGGGCAAGATTTCTGTCCCCCCACAAGATCACATGCTTGAGAGCTGTCCCTAGCTATTGGTGCTGTGTGAGGAGGCTGCGGACTCTTTGGAGCTCTGGCTAGCAGAAGTGAATCAGTAGGGGACGACTTCAGGGTGATTTACTTGTGGCTTGAGCACCGAGCCTTCTGGTTTCTTACCTATGAAGATGTGAAAAGCAGACACTGCAAGCCCGCGTCACCATGCCCTGACCAGCTCCCTTGTCACGACTTCTCCACCTCGACGGATCGACAGTCACTTAAACCACGAGCCAAAACTGATCCTTCCTCCTTAAAGCAGTTTTGGCCAGTCAATCCAGAGAGGCCACTAGAGAGCAGGGGTGGTTAAATGAAATCCTCTTTTCTGGGATTGAGAAGATAGTTCAATCAATACAATGTTTGTCTCAGCAGCGTGGGAACCTGAGTCCCATACCCAGAACCCACATTAAAAACACTGGGAACAGGGGTAAAAACCTATAATCCCAGCACTAAGAAGGCAGAGATAGAAGGATCCCTGAAAGCATATACCATCACCCACAAATATGCCCACACATACACATACACAAATATACATACAATATACTTAAAAAAAAAAAAAAAAAGCTCCTCTTCTCCTCTCAAGTTGTCATTGCCTCTGGCAGGTATTTCTGCTCATTAGTACATTTTAAGAACCAAAATTAATCTTGCAAATTATAAGTTCAAAAATGTACGATTCCAAAGCAATTGCATTCTAAATGATAGCAAAGGTTGCACCATCCCAAATGTCTTAGCCTGAGTTTCCCAGGAAGTAAAGACTAGAGCTAAAGCTTGCATGCACGTGACAGGTTGGGGAAGCAATCCCAAAAAGGAGTGAGGTAGTGGAGCACTGATTCTCAACCTCCCTAATGCTGCAATCATTTAATACCTTCCTCGTGTTGTGGCGACCCCAACCATAAAGTTATTTTCGTTGCTACTTCATAACCGTAATTTTGCTACCATTATGAGTCACAATATAAATGTCTGATATGTGACCCCTGCCTGTGGGGGTCACGACCCACAAGCTGAGAACTACTGTAGTAGAGGAACAGAAATGGAGAACCAGAGGGGGAAAGCACAGAAGGCATTACAGAAGTGAGCATTACTGCTGGGGTTGGGTGCTCAAGGCCACTCCCCCTTCTGGGAGTCCTATGAGGCATGCTTCTGAACTGCCCTCTCCTGGAGGAAAAGAAATGATTTCATTCGACCATTCCTGTCCCCCAATGGGCAAAAGAACCCATCACTCTGATATGACTCTTCAAAACTGCCTTGTTGCTCCTGCTTGTCTAGAACTTTCCAAGCAGAAACCGTAGTGAGAGCAGCTCAGAGTGGGAAGAATGGGGAGGGAGAAGGGGAGAATGAGAGGCCGCCCCTGAGAAGGTGCTGTCCAAAAGCACATGTGTAGTTCATAGAAACCAGCAAGGAACTGCGGGCTGTTGTGGATGGAGCAGCAGGAGAGAGGCAGAGGGCATCTTCAAGTGATACTCAGAGGTAGCCAACATGAAGTTCAACAGTCCTGAAACCCAAGGGCATCCTCTGCGCTCTCTTATGCTATAGTCCAGGCTGGGTGGCTGCTGATGCTGGGAAGAGTGGTGGGGCTTTTCATCCCTGTCACTTGTTTCCTTTTTCCTTTTGTTTCTTTGGGTTTTTTTCTTTTTTCTTTCCTTTTCTTTTTTCTTTTTTTTTTCTTTTGAATATGTAATTGAGAGGGTAGAATTCTTTCAGGATGCTTGACATTAATTCATCTTCGTCTCAACTTTCATATCCTTCACTTTTAAAGAACCCAGAGACTGTCCAAGAACAAGCAAGACTGTCACTTGCCAATGCTGCCAACTTTAAAAGAAGAGTCAGTCCTCAAGAGTCCCTCCCAATGCCCAGCATGACACACACCCATGTCACTACAAAGGAGGGAGTGAGGGGAGAAAGGAGGAAGGAATGGACAGGCAGGGGAGAGAAATAGAAAAAAGAAAGACCTTCGGGACATTTGAAAGATGGAAGAATACAGAGAACTACAATAACATCGCTGTCTGCTTCGCCAGGCTGTCTGTAATACTATGCCAATTTTCCAAGTCTCCACAAAAGGATGAATGGATAAACTAGATGGAAAACAAACGACTGAAAGTTACTTAGCCTTAAAAAGAAACCAAATTCTGACATCTATTATAGCATGGATGGGCTTTATCCTAACTGAATGACCCAATTTATTTGAAGCAACATGAAGAGTTGAATCTACAGACACAGAAAGCAGAACGGTGGCTGCCCTGCCAGGAGCTAGTGGGGAGAGGGGTTACAGTTGAATATGTATAAATTTCAGCTGGGAAAGATGATAAAGTTCTGAAGACAAGAAATGGTGGCTGCACAACACAGTGAGCGTGCTTGACGACACTGAAACGTGACTTAGAAATGATACAGTTACATGTAACCGTAATCACTATGATTATGTCATATGTATTTGAGCACAGCAAAAACAAACAAAACTTTACACTGAGTCAACTCGGAGACAGCTCCTAAAGAGGTTAGTTTTGGTCCTAAGCATTTGCTTACTGCTTCTTTCGGGTTTAGAGGTGTGCAACCCTAGTCCCTAAGGACCCTGGGCATGGAACTTTTCTTTGCTAGCATGCAACGTCCACATTTCTCATCTCCGGAGTCATACCTAAACCCATGTTTCTATCACTCGGGGGTGGAACAGGATCTGGGCTCTGCCTCACATTCGTCACCACCATAGTCTTTCACAAGCAGGAATTTTGAGTCTCTGGCCACAGCATCTGTTGCAACTGCCTTTTGCTATGTAATTGCTTCGCGCTGTAAAAAACTGCTTCCTGAGGAAGGCCATTTCTGAGACCTCCCATTTCCGCCAACCCAGCCCCAGCAAATGCCAGGACAGGACAGCCCTCGACCTGCAGTGCCGTGTAGACGCCCCAGACATGAGCATTCCTGAGCATTTTAAAAGCCAGATCTTCAGGACTTTGGTTTTCTGCCAGAAGTCAAACATGCCGCCTCATGTTTAATTCTTCTGCACTGGTCCTGTATTCACACACAAAGACTCAAAGGCACTCGCTCCCTCCCTTCCACTCCAGAGCTACCTCTGCAAAGGAAACACCATGGCTTGCTTCTTTTCTTTCCTGTACCAGACCATGGCTTTTCTAATATTCTAAAATAGTCCTCAATATTGTATAGTCTCATACCTCCTCTATGAGGGAGAACTGCAAAGTTATGAGTATGTCCTCATAAATATTGATTATTCAGGCAAATTTTGTCAGCCTTCACTTCCAACAGGCCAGTCACTCCCAGGAGGCCACATCTGGCCAGGCCTAAGCTGCCTCAAGACCTCACTTACCCTCTTTCACCTGTGTTCATAAATGCAGACTGTTCTTCTGGCCTAGGTTTCTCAGTCTACTACCACTGCTTTCCTAATACGACCCATCAAGTCACCCTTGTTTCTCCTTGGTTTCCTAAAAAAAATATGACCTTTAAAATCTGGGTGTTGCAGGCACACCCTTTTAACCAATCATCTTAATATTGGTTTTGCAATGATCACACCCGACTCCTTTGTCTTTTTTGAACTTAAGAATGTTCCACAGAATTCTCTTCTTTCTTTCTTTCTTTCTTTCTTTCTTTCTTTCTTTCTTTCTTTTGAGATAGGGTCTCACTATATAGACTGGCCTTGAACTCCCCGAGATGTGCCTGCTTCTACCTCCCAAGTTCTGGCATCAAAGGTATATGCCACCACACCCAGACATACAATTCTTAAGTAAGAATAACACCATTTCTTCCTAATTATCAATAAAATCTAAAGTTCTTCCCTAGGTGAAGCTGCAGGGCCATGATCAAACACGCAGACTCACATAATTAAAACCCACAGCAAATACAGCTCATGCTTCACCGGCAAAGCTACAGTTCCAGATCTAATGGCCAGAGCATTTATGATTAACAACCCCCCCCCCCCTACAAATACAAGTTGTGGTTCACTATAGAGGAACTTCCGCTGGAGTTAGAAATACTTCTGTCCTATACATAGCTCAGCTTCTTCCGGCCCTCCTCTCTCAGACCTGCTCATACAGAAAGATGCTTCTATGGCCTTCTCTTTATTGAGGAGGTTGGTTCTAAGACAGGGAGCATCTATCAAGATCTTGTTGATAAACAACCAAATCATGTCATCCCTCAAGGATGAGGGATTTGCCCCAGAATGAAATGAACTCTATGTGTGAAAGCTAATGTATCACTTCCTTCCTTGGCCTGCTTTTCATAATTTGAAGGAAGGACACTGACACAACAGCAGTCTTGAAATGTCACTTCTGCAGTTAGCAGCCCTGGCCTGCAGCCTACACCAAAATACAATGAGAATGTCACATCGGTTCTATCTCAAGCGACTAAGAAGGCCCAATCTCTTTCTTCACCTCATCGAAAATGTCAGTGCTAACAATATTTAAAAAAAAAAAAAAATCCCAAAAACCTAAGCTCCCTGCAAATCCAGCCCAGACCCTCTGGGTAGCATCAGTTCATCTTGCACTAATTGTTCCTAACACTCCTCCCAAACAGCTGTGCCTGGCAAAAATGACCATTTGCCTGCATCCTTGGCTGTCATCAGCTTCACCAGCCCCAGGGTCAAAATAAATATTCCCTTTTTCTATTGAGTGAAAAGTCTAGTGGGTAATAGACACACACACAAAAAAAAGGGGGGGTCAAAATGTGTTTTATTGATAAAAGCTACTAAGAACCAGCAAATGGGCTTGGGGATGAAGCTTCCCTATCTCTACCTAGCCTACACCCACCATTTAGGAAAACAAACAAAAACAAAATCAGTATTATAGGCTTTGCACTTGAAGATTGGATCTATTCCACTTAGTCAGCATATGGATGAGAGTAGACAGAAAACCACCGTCTCCATAGGTAGGTAGGTCTCAAAGGCAAGAGCCCAAAGAAACCAAGCAACACATACCCAAGAGTATGCTAATGCTCTAACAGAAGTTCTACATATAAAGATGAGGTGGGGAGAAAACACCTCCTCTTAAACAGACCTCTCTTAGAGCCCTGGTTCTCCGCTGTGTCGTCAATGCCTAATCACTGATTGTGTGTTCAATGAGTCCTGTCACGGATGTGCCAAAAAATGAATTCCACTCCCAAAGAACAAAATGCAGTTTTGAGCTTGCAAACATGAAGAGTGTAATATAAGATAGCTGGTCCTTCTGGGACGTGAAAACCCAGAGAGCTGGAGATCTCAAGTGAGAGGAAATGGACCAGGCATAATCTAATCTCTCAGGAATGCTCATCTTCACCATCGAGTCCTCCTGCTATGCTATTTGACTCAGGACGGTGCTCTGGCCAGACTCCTGCATTGTTCAGGTTCTGTGATCACAGGTCTTAGATGAAGAATGTTGGCTGAGATGAAAGATGACTGGATATTAAACTATGCTTTCTGCAAGTATTTGCCCTCTCTTCAGGCTTGTCTTCACTAACATGAAAGATTATGGGTTTTTTTAATGAAGCGAAATCCAATTTAATTAAAAGTATACTCCAGTTTTTAATAATACCCTTGAAAATAATGGATGCATATGTAGTTTCAGAACAGTCTGAAACCAGACTTTTAACAAATTACACCTAAAATTAATTCCTTCCCTTGCCTGTGTTTATGGGTAATAATAATAGTCAGTGAATATTTAGTTAAGCACTCCCAAGTATTTATTAGGCATTAGTGCTAGGCATGTTGGTTCCCAGGAATCATCAGTTAATAAAATATAAGTGACCCCTGCTATCATAAAGCCAGAATTAAATAATCATTTGTAAGGTGAATTGTATAAAAGGGGAATTTCAAAGCTAGGAGATAAAAAACAAAATGTGAAGTCCTGGAATCAGAAAAACGAAAAAGAGGTTACAAATTCTGAGACGGGAAAAACACCTACTGTGGCTGCTGCAGAATCCAAAAGGTAAATAAGAGATGGACTGCAGAGGGCAGAGGATGGAGGCCAGACCACAGAAGGTGTCACTTAGGGATTTCGGACTTCTTCCTCGGAGCACAAGGAAGCATCCTTGTAGTTACAAAGTTATACCCTTGTAGTCACATTGGTGTTTGGGGAGGGCTTTCTCATACTTTAAGGTTACTGATGATACATTTGAGAGAATGGACTATAATAAAGCCTAATACACAGAGGGAGAATAACTAGAGTACAGGAGAAATAATGTAGATTATGAAGGCTGAGCACTAGGAATACCTTGTGCCAGGCAAGTGCTTGACAGGCAGGCTGTCTAATTGGATCCCAGTTTACAGATGAGAAAGTCAGAATCTGAGAGGGCAGTCATTCAGCATATGGGTAGCTAAAACTGGAATCAAACCAAAATGACACCAAGGACATTTTTCAAACAAGACTTGGGAAATTTGCCCTTTCCAACCCACTGAAACCGTTTCATTGGCTTTTATTTTTCTGTTAACTATCCGGCAATATTCTGACAAAATCAGTGAAAATGTTAGTCACTGACCTAGAAATTTCACCTTGGACCAGAAAGCTGAAGTCAATAAGCCAAGGCAAAAAATAATCTGTATAGGGACATGGTGAGTCATGCTGCCTACAGAGACAACCGGAAAGTAGCCTGAGGGGGGGCTGGCTCCAAATGCGGGAGGTGTATTAATAAGGGGACGGTTCTTCATTTTCACAGCTACATACTACTCCATGATCACTTCCTATGTGGCTTTGAGAAAATTGCTGAGTGTCTTCTAGCCTCCTTCAGCTAGTGTAATATATGCTCTCAACTGTCTCTCAACGACCCAGGAAAATGAGTGCTGGCGATGCTAATCATCCTGGTTCTTAGAAGGTGTCTTTGCAGCATCTTGGTAGCATCTTTGCCGGTTGCCTGAGAACTTACCAAGTAGAAAGCTCTGCGCAAGTTACCTGGGGTACACTGTCTCCTCATAACAGCCTGAGGAACAGCTGTCCTTGAGGCAAAGTGGAAGGGAAAGAGAGGTAAAGGAACCTGCTCTATATCTATAACACTCATCAGCAGTAAAGCAAAACATTGAACACAGGAGCTTTGTCTGTTCTGTATTGTAATAGGCTGCTCTTCTCTGGTTATCAAGGAGACACTTGAGTATAGCGAGGCTCAAGAATCACTGATCTTGTGGATGACCCAGCCAGCATGGAAATGCTGCTGTTCCAACTCCAGAAAGAGGGTGGTTTGTGCTTTATGTTATATAATGGCTGCCACAAATAAAATTAACAGCCAATAAATCCACAGATAAAAATGTCAGTTAAATCATTTTAAACCTACAGTATTTCAAGGCTCAGGCTCAATGAGTAGAAGTAAGACAGCTGCTGGAAAAACATAAAATCAAAAACAAAGCAGAGAACTCTTCTATAGATCTTCAGAATGTCATTCAGAAGAACGGTGGGAAGAGCCCGGGACCACAGGATCAGATGATGAAATGGGACAGAGGATTGCCAAGTGTCCGCAATGGCCCTGGTGCTATGCTGGGTAATCTGCCCATCTGAGCTCATTTGTACATTATAACATTCTGCAGTTAAGAACTGTCTCCATTTTCACCAGGCCGAGCTCCAGGAGTCCGGTCAAAGAGAGAGAAGAGGGATTCTATGAGCAAGTGAGTCAGGATCATGATGGCGAAACCTACAGAGACAACCAGACCAAACTAGTAGGAACTCATGAAAGTTGGATCAATGGCTGTGGAGCTTGCATGGGACTGGATTAGGCCCTTTGCATATCGAGACAACTGTGTAGCTTGGTCTGTTTAAGGGGCCCCTGGCAGTAGGATTAGAATCCATCCCTGGTGCATGAGCTGGCTTTTTGGAACCCATTTCCTATTGTGGGACACCTTGCATAGCCTTGAGGCAGGGGAAAGGGCTTGGACCTGCCTCTACTAAATGTACCTCCCCATGGGAGGCCTTACCTTCTTGTAGGAGGGAATGGGGGGTGGGTTGGGAGGGGGAGGCTGGAGGGGCAGGAGGAGGGAAGAGGGGAATCTTTGATTTGTATGTAAAATGAATAAAAATTTTTCTTAATTAAAAAAAAAGAATTGTCTCCATTTTCTAGCAAGAAAGGGAAGACACTGAGAGATTTAGGAATTTTACCACAGATATTCACCTAATTGGGTGTGACCTGAATCCAGATTTGCTGATATTAAAGTTCACATTCTTACACTATAACATGATGACTCCCAGTGCAAGACACTAGCAGAACATTACCTTTCTTGTCCTTCAGAAAGACAGTATTATCACCTTCTTACCTAAGCAATATCAGGGACAATTAAGTACTCAGTAGCCACATAGGGGAGTACTCATTCTGTAGCAGGAACTGATCTAAGAATCTAAGAATACAGGCTGTAAAACAAAGTTCCCAAGTTCACAGAACTCACAATTCAGAAGCAAAACTTACAGTGGTGCTAATACACATGAATATTCATGTTTTTGAAAATTTGGGATGTGGCTTAAAACAGCAAACCCTCAGCCCTCTTAGGAACTCCATGATTCTGGATGGCTGAGATTCCAAATAGCTGAGATTTTGCTCATTTAGATCAGCTCTCTGATGTCATCATTTTCATTCTTTAGTCATTTTTCAATGCTGTCATTTCAGCCAGGAGGCTCTGGGATCCAAATCTTGAGACCCTGAACTTCTACCCTTACTATGTCCCAAAATGGAAAATAAATAAATAAATAAGTAAATAAAAAAATAAAAAAATAAATGAATGAATGAATGAATGAATGAATGAAAAGATGTATTTCACTTGAGTAATTTTTAACCAAAACACTTTCTACTGTGTGTGTATGTAGTGCTGGGGTATTGCACACAGCCATTCCTGCTTATACAGGGACCAGGAGCTGATGTCTAAGGTTTTCCTCTATCGCTCTCACACTTATTTTTGAGACATTCTCTCACTGACCCTGGAGCTCGCTCTTTTGGCCAGGCTGACTGATCGACAAGCTCCTGTGATCTCTTCGTCTTTCTCTGCCTGCCCTCCAACCCCAGCACTGCGGTTACATTCTGCCTGGCTTCTACATGGGTCCTGGGGATCCCAATTCAGACCCTAACGCTTGCACAGCAAGTACTCTATCCACTGAACAATTTCTCCAGCCTTAACCTTCCCCCGGGCATCATCTCAAGTAGCACAAGCTGGCCTCAAACTCACTGGGTCCCTGAAGGTGACCTTGAAATCCTAACACTCCCACACCCCCACCCCACCTCCACTTCCCAGGTGCCGTGATTACAGGCATAATCTATCACATCTGGCTTATTTTCTAATCTTTATAAGCATTTTTTAAACTATATAAGCATGGGTTAAACCTTTCTTAGGCCATTACTATTCTTAGAAAAGGTAGGGACTATGGCTCAGAGAACCTGGGTCCGGGCTTTGCAAATGAAGTGACCTTGATCAAATCTCTGCACACATCAGAAGCCTGAGGCTGCTCATTGTACAAACCAATTACTGGGCTAGAATTATCTCTAAAGAACTTCCAGCCCCAAGTTGTCTTTCCTGGGCACCTCGGGCTGTGCATGAAGGCTCTTGTAGGCTCCATAGTCCAATACTAATGATTCAGGGTTCTCAAGTCCACAGTTTACAGTTTTGAATACTGCCAGCTTAACTGTCAGTTATCCTTCCTTTGTGCTTTAACTTTCAGTCTATATATAAAATAGCGTCCTTGTCCTTAAAACAGGCTTAAGGAAAATGACGCAAAGCTTCTCAGTCCAAATACTGAACCGAACACATTACATGCACTACTGCAATTACCTTAGTCCTACCAACATTTCAATTACATGCCATCTCCTCTATTTCATAAACATGAAAACTAAAGATCCAATCAGCTAAGCTGTCCGGTACTTAAGCAGCAGAGCTATAACTCAAGGCCAGGTTATATCAAGGACAATGTAAGGTCTACTAGAACCTATTGTCTTGAAGGTCCATTAAAACAGGGAGTTAATTAAGAGTCCTCCAGCTTGAAGTCAGAATTCAGGGCCTGTAAAGATTGGCAGAAATGATGTGTAGCTTGATAAACAGAGTTTAATAAATACATTTATTTCTTCCTCTACCAAGAGGCGAGAATATTTTTATTACTATTTTCTAGATGCATTTTTTTTATCAAGCTAATCATGTGTAAGCCCCCAGGAGGTGAGGATTTAGGTAGCAAGGATGAGCAAGACTGTCAAAGGGCTCATTGTTAACTAGACAGGTAAGAAGTTGACATTCTTTGTTGAAGTTGTTGAACCATTTACTAAACACAGCAGAGAAAAAATTAAATCCTCACAAAGCCAGACATGTGAGAATCCTGGTAAACTGCTTTGACCTTCCTCCTTAGTTTTCTCTTCACTGTGGTCATTAAACAGAACCATGTCTTTCATTGCTCTCCCACTCTGTCCCTCCCCCAGCTTGACCATCCTGTTCCCTCTACTGCCCCCCCATCCCCAGTTTACTCATCAGGATATCCTGTTTCCCCTTCCCAAGGTGATCAGTACATCCCTCTTAGGGTTCTCCTTATTTCCTAGCTTCTCTGGAGTTATGGGTTGTAGTCTGATTATCTTTTACTTTATATCTAGTATCAACTTATGAGTGAGTACATACCATGTTTGTCGTTCTGAGTCTGGGTTACCTCACTCAAGATGACATTTTCTTGATAGAGGGGGACATTATGGGTTAAGGGAGAAACCTGGTAATAGAGGAATTCCAAGGAATCCACAAAGACAACCCCAGATTAGACTACTAGCAACAGTGCCTGAACTGGCCTACCCTGGTAATCAGATTGGTGAATACCCTATCATCATAGAGCCTTCATCCAGTAACTGATGGAAGCAGATGCAGAAATCCACAACCAACCACCAGGCTGAGCTCCAGGAGTCCAGTCAAAGAGAAGGAAGAGGGACTATATGAGCAAGGGAGATGAAGATCATGATGGGGAAATCTAGAGACAACTGAACCAAGCTCAAAGGAACTCACGTACTTTAGACCAACAGCTTTGGAACCTGCATGGGACTGGACTAGACCCTCTGGACTAGACCATGGAAGACAATTGTGTAGCTGGGTCTGTCTGAGACGCCCCTGGCAGTGTGTCCAGGATCTATCCCTGGTGCATGAGCCAGTTTTCTGGATTCCATTACCTATGGTCAGACACTTTGCTCATCCCTAATAAAGCAGAGAGGGGCTTGGTCCTGTCTCAACTGAATGTACCAGGTTTAGCTGTCCCCCCACCATGGGAGAACTTACCCTGTTGAAGGAAGACATGGGAGGAGAAGGTGAGGGGGGAGCAGGAGGAGGGATGAGAAGGGGATCTGTGGTTGGTATGTAAAATGAATAAAAAAATAGAACTATGTATTCAAAAGGCTTGAGAATTCAATAAGGATATGATGGTCTGAGCTACTACGTAGGGTCCAGCTTTTCTATGGGGCTAACATTGATGTGAGCAGTAATGATGTCATTTTCTCCTCTTAAACCATCTCTGGAAGAACCCACAGCTTGTGTCAGTGTTTATGTGAGCTTCGGGGCTCAAGTCCTGCTTTGCCCTGGACAGTTACTGCATTTTACTGGCTCACTGACTGTACTCAGTCACACCACTGAGCTCTGAAGATCAGAAATCAGAAAAAGTACATCTAGCATATAGTGTCCTATTTCTCATAGTCAGACCTCTCAGAGCTCCTGGAACTCTCCGGGATTCTGACTTATTAACTGTCCTCTTCAAGACCAAAACTCATTCATAAGTGTCTGGAAGCAATAAATAAATAAATAAATAAATAAATAAACAGATCATTCGAAAGTAACTTGCAAAATTCAGAACAGTTGTTACTTCTCGTATCTGTAGTAACTAACGGTCACCATGTGGAAAGTGGGATGGGGCAGGCTGGGGACAAGTTAAGACTCATGAAGACAAGGGTGGTTATGATGATGACAAGCAGGGCCTCCAGCAGAATTGCAGACTTGGGGTATCTGACATTTGGAAAGCTGGAGTTTGTGGTGGCTGAGGATTTAGAAGTAGAGCTTTGCATTTGCCCCTAGTCTGTACTTTGGAATCTAGAAGCCACGAGTCTGTTGGAGACACCGTGAAGAAGTAGAGAAAAACCACAAAAAGTTACAAGGAAGCCAGGGTTTGAGGGGGAAAGTGAAAAGGCCAGTTGTGGATGCACTCAGGAGTGCCCAGCCAAGGCTGGGCCAAGGACAGAGGGAGTGCCCATCAACCAAAGAGCCAGGGAGGGATAATGAACAGCTCAGCGGGTGAGAGGAAATGGGGGGGGGCAGCAATTCTGAAGGGACCAGAGTGGGGAGAGCTCTTGCCTTTTGGCACCTTGCTTTAGACATACTGAGGAGCCTGGCTATGTGTGCCCCCTCGGCTTTCCAGATGTTCTCTTGAATATCCACTGAAGCCACTGTCCACACACAAAAGACAGCTGCTTTCATGTCTTCAGCGCCAAATGCAAATGGCTATTAAGGGTATTTCATCATTGCTCAGAACAACTGTCTCATTGGCATTACTGAGGTCTGAATGTCACTGCACATTCCTCTCTTCCCACCCAGCTTTCTTTCTCAAACCTTCTTCCCCTCTAGTAACCACTTGTGTCTCCATCTTCTTCCTGGTCTCGCCTGGCTCCCCCAGCTGCATGCATGGCCGCACTGGGCTTGCACCATCCAACGATTTACTTCCTCTCTGCATTCTGTAAAAGTCTGACTCTCAGGTCAAATCTATTTTCTCCCTGCCACCCAAAAGCAGAAACTTTGTGTGATTTATCTCTATGCTGCCTGTGCCCCACACATATGAAGTACTGGGCAAAGTCTATGGAAAGAAACACTCTAAACCACCCTGCACATGAAAAAGAAATCAATTTTGTGACATTAATGTCACACAAAACTGAGCAAAGCATGGCCCATCCACCAAACAGTTATCAGTCCACTCACACTAATTTAAATGGCTCCCCTGCCCTGTTTGATGGGGATGAGGTTGCAAGTCAAATGCAGGATACAAGAAACTAGAGCCAGGAAGTGAATTTTACTTCCCTTTGAGTCTTCAGGATCAGCCACAGAGTCTAATATGCAGCAGACACACTGATAGTTTAATTAATCAGCCCACAGGCACTGGTTACCAAGAAGACAATGGCAAACAGCAAGCAGGTAGCCCCAAGACTATCATTACTATAGACGTTTGTTTATTTTAAACACACTTTCAGTGCAAAACCATAGAGTGTTATGTCCCATTTGCAGAAAGTGCCTTGCTGTTGGCAAATACTTTCCCAGACATTTCCTCATGCAAATCACCAGATAACCACAGAGTTTGGCAGCAGAAAATGGGAAATTTTGCTGAATTTGGAAGTAGGACAGTTGGACTCCAATCTTGTCTTTACCACTTCCTGTCTGTATGACCTTGAATAAAAGCCCTTCAGTCCGTGCACATCTCAATTTCCTCCTCTGCAGAGCAGTGATAAGACCATCCTCTTCCTGCCTTACAGACTGAAGAGGATGGGGAAGGACAACAGAGGTGGAAGGAAATAATCTTGCTGACTACCTACTGTGCACCGGGCCTCTTAAGGCATTGCTTAATTCTCACCTTAGTCCTGCAAAATTGGGTTTCACTACTTCTTGCTCATCACAAGAGGAAACTGGGATCCAAAGGTAAAATAACTTTCCCAAGGTCATCCTTTGGAATTCGGCCACTTCTGCTTGACCCCTGATCTTCCTAAAATCATAATGTCTTCTAAGTGAGACCGAATCCACAGTTGCTGATACTCTTCTAAATACACAGGTGGAGACAAAGAGAAACAGTCGATGGCTAAGGTCGCAGAGTATGTCACAGACCAGGCTGGGACTAGAAGCCAGCTTTCCCCATCCCTGACCTTTTGAAGCCCTTTCATTTAACCATGCTGCCCCCAGGATCTCAGGAAAGGACATAAAGAGATGCAGTGCTTATTTATTCAGACCAGCTGCTCCAAGTCTATTTTAAGAGGAGCACTTTTAAAATCACGGAAGGTTGGTATCAAGTGTATCATTAAATATTCCATATTAATTGACCCTTTAGAGAATTCCCATGTGAACAGCACATGCTGTTAGCTTTCTTTTATGGAAGCAGCTCAAAGGCCAACTACACTTCTGCAACACATACTTTGAAAGGACACTCAGACTGCAGCACAAAACACAATTTGAATACATGTTGTCCACAGGAATCAAAAGCAATGGCATTTTGCTGGTCTGTGGTTCTTTCCATAGAATGGCAAAGACAAAAAAAAAAGCCAAAATATAGATTAGATTGGCCATAGCACTATGCAAAGTCTGTCCTCATGAGCTGAGATGAGAGGGTAGGAGAGGACCTATAGAATGATATTATTCCACACAATAGCTAATAACTGGTATATGAATTAATAAGCATACTACAATACAGAAGAGAGAGGGGACCATGCCATAGCGTTCATTTAAAGCAGTGGTGCTCCTGGCTCCCAGGTAAATATAAGCACACCTAACTCCGGACGCAGCATTAAACCACGTAGTCTGGCCCAGCTATCACAAAGCACAGTATTAACCAGGCCTCACTAATTTCCTTCGCTTTCCTGTATGAGTGTATTCTCTTTGTCCATCAAACACCTGCCAAAGGTCTGACCCCACTTTACTCTGAATAGTGAGATAAATAGTTATCGAATCATCCAAATGTGGTATTTGATATCTTGAATTCAGTATCTGACAAGCACAGAGTGTCATTAACAACATCCACAGGCCAATCAGAGAACACTCCAACAAAGTAGCATCACAGACAGCAATACAACGGAGAAAAGAAGATCCCTCTTCATTTCATGCTCAGCTGTGCCAATGGCCTTGGTGAGAGGATTCAGTTCACTTTAAATGTTCTAATTCCAACCTTGACTCCACCATGAACCACTTCTTAGTACACATTACTTAACCCTGGCTTGGACTCACAGTGTCTATCACTCTGCCTGCCTCTTTGAATGAGAAAATATGTGACAAGTACTTCCTAAGCGAGACGTAGAAGCCATGAGCAGATTTCTGCAGACGTGGTGGTAATGATTCTTGTAAAAACTGTTAGCATCCAGTGTGCACTGACAGCCAGTCACAGACCGAGTTCATTCAGGCGGAATGCTTTCGGGTTAGGTCCATTTTAGAGAATAAGAAAGCTCAAAGAAATGGCAGGTTCCCATCACTTTCAAAAGACCACTCAGTTGCAAAGTGGAAGGATAATGTTATCTGCGATGATCAGCATCATCACTGAGTGGACGAGTATCTGAGGTTTATAATGGCATGGGTAGAGCTGAATATGTCTTATAAGATTCATGCAGTTATCTTTGAGAGGACAGTCAACAAAGAGTCATCATTTTCAACCCAGCAATGAATTTAGGCATACTTATATGTGCCTGTTAGGTGTGAGTCCTTGTGTAAACTTCCAAAGACACCTTATCAGTAGTTTATGGCAGCCTCCGACAAGTCTCAGCATGACAGGGATATGAATAAGAAAAAATAAAAAATAAAAACTGCTGAACAAGGCATGTCACACTCCACCTATGCATACTAGGTTGTTGCACAAAGCAACATGTACTCAGCCACACCTGGGAGGGGAGTTAGGAAGACCTACTACACAAAGGGATGCTGGACCGAATCTTCAAGCAAATGAGGAAGAGCTCTGGAAACAGAGAAAACGGCATGCAAATTTGCACACTGACATGTAAAAGCGCAGCTCATCCACGAAAGCACAAACGAGTCAGGAACACAGTGGAGGGAGCCTCGAAAGATGGAAGAGGACCAGACCATGGGTGCTTGTATGCTCTCTAAGGATTCTGGAGTTAATCTGAGGCCCATCAGGAACTACCAAACAGTTATAAGGAAGTTGAGAAACCACTTATCTGCCCCAATGGTACGGGTCAAAACCAGAGGTGCTCTTCAATACACTCAATGTTCATCAGCATATCTTTGTGATTTTTACCTTGAAAGCATCCCCTGAATCAAGTGAGGGAAATAACATGTAAGCTTGCGAATGGAAAGACACAGAAGAGAACTAATGATGCAGAAGAATATGAGAGAAAGGCTGAAGGAGAGACTTATTTTTCCCCCCCTGGGGAGAACTGTTCATTCACTCATGGTACAAGAGAGAATGTACCGCCTATGGGCACAGAGGCAGGTATAAGAGCCAAAGAAAGCCTTCCTTTAATTTTGGCTGTTTTCTCTGCAGAACCGGAAGCAGGGGCATCAGTTAAAAGGAAGGATGGAGGAGAAGGAAGCGATGGAAGATACATGAAAGGAAAGAAAATGTACTAAAGAGTCACCTTGGACAGTGAGAAAATCAATGACTAGAACAGTCCTCAAACTCCTTCTCACTGTTTTAAAAACTGACTATGAGATCTGTTAGCAGCGTGTGTTTGTGGAGGTCTATCTATCAATGTTTAACATACTCAAAATCAAAACTGAGAGAACCTTATACACAAGCACATAGTCCACCGTCAGTCAGAGCAATGACATCAGTAACATGCAACCTTCGGAAACTCCAGTGTAGACTTGTAAGAAAATGAGAATTGAAAAGAAGGATGCTGTGTTAATATTATAAAGGAGGCTGGGCCTTAAGGAATGCATCAAAAGGCTCTCTGCAACTTCCTGGAGTTCCCCAGCTTTGAGAACATCTAGTCTAGATCATCAGAACTGACACGATAGGGTAGGTTCCAGCACTCACTTGAGGTTTAGAGACCATGAACTTGGAGTGAGAAGAGTCCCTGTGGTATGGTTTTCCCTCATCACCCTTAGCAGCTCAGCTGTAAGCAGGAAATAAGTAACATTCTGGATTTAGCTGGGGTTCTGTTTACGCAAAGGAGCAAAATAAGCGAAGCCAAGGAAGTACTCGAAAGGGTTCTGGAGAGTGAGCCGTGTAGGAAGGAAGCAAAGCCATGACAGCGGGGAAGAGGCGGTAGAAGCGAGGAGTTCAAAAGATCACTGGACTTTAGGTATTAGCAGAATAAGCCAGAAAGAAGGGTAGTGCCATAGTGGGATGCTTGAAACTGAGACACCAGAGGGTAACTGCTAGGAACCAGTTCAACACCCTGAACTGATCTCTTCCGGCCACCCAAGCCTGAAAGCTGGGGTTCAGCCTAGGTCAGATACAATCTGTCCACATTCAGAGATCCCCAAAGCCTGTCCATCGCATGTCTCAACTACTTCTCTAAGCTTCTATATTCTTCTCCAGCCTTCTACTCACCCACTGGTCTGGCCTCGCCCTCTCTTGATCCAGCTCCATCCACACTTTTGTCCATGCCCAGTACTGCCAGAGCAAATCCGTCCTAACTGCTGTAAGTTTTCTACCATGTCCAGACTTCACCCAAGAAGTGACTTTCACAATGGAGGCAGATATGAGCTGCCAATGTGAATAAAGGGTCCACAGTGAAGAATTACCAACATGGATGCCACAGGATGATCAAGGGGAGAGACTATGACGTAGATATAACTAAGGTGAAAATGCAAATGTGTTAAAGGAACGTTCAGATTAAAAAAAAGAGCTAGAGAAGGAAACTGAGCAGGAATAAGAGCCAGAAGAGAAGCATAAGACTGTGGTGTGTGATGGGAAGAGAATGGTTCATCAGGAAGGCAGTGGTCAGTAGTACCAACAGCTGTGGAATTTATGAAAAGTGGTTATTAAAAGAGGGAAGATCCAGTGATTCATAGATTGGATAAATCTCACTTACATGACAATCTCTCCCACTGCAAAAAGAAAGAGAGAGAAAGAGAGAGAGAGAGAGAGAGAGAGAGAGAGAAAGAAAGAAAGAAAGAAAGAAAGAAAGAAAGAAAGAAAGAAAGAAAGAAAGAAAGAAAGAAAACAAAAGAAAGAGAAGAGAAAAGGAAAGGACTCAATGTCCTCACCATGACAGCTACAGGACCATGCTTCACAGACGATGCTTTAGTTTCTATGAAACTCTGATTAAGCCACCAACCAGGCCACCAGAAGAAATGTTTAAAATACCTTAAAATATGGTAGCCATGTTGCCGGAAAAGGCCATGATCAGCATGGACTTATACACAGGGAGATGTTCCAAAGGAACAATTTAACAAATAAAAGAGTAGCTGACTTCTGGGGAGACGAAAAATGCCTTATTCTGGATGAACTAGAAATGTAACCAAGAAACCATTCTTTTCGGACAATGGAGCTTTTTGTGCTTCCATTCTCTTTAATCTAATAATCTGTACGCACCGCCACTTGATGCTGGCGACAGAAAGTGCAGACATGTAATACACACAGCAATGCCTGAAGTGATACAATTATAGGGTTTTTAAACACATGGTTAGGTACATTAGAAATAAGGTTCTCTCTATATAACTCTTAGAAAACAGTAACATAAAAAGGAAACAGGGTGTTAGGAGGTTAGAAGGTAACCCTGTGTAAGGCAGTCAGTCATTTTTTACAAATGCCACATCACTAATTTTCTGCTTACAAGGCAATATTATATAGAAAAATGTAGAAAGCAATAACTCGGGGTGAAATGGTATTCAGAAGAAAACATTTAGGAACCTTTTGAATTTATATTATTTATGTTTGCTCACAGGCAAATACCTTTTCACACATGTGCACATACATACACAGGAGTACTATAACACACAATTGGCATGACCTTTTGTGGTTTGTCTTTTGCTTTTGAGACACAGTTTCACAGAGTCATAGCTGGCCTTGAACTCCTGATCATCTTGTTTTCAGTCCCCAAATGCTGGAATTACAGGTATAAACCACAACACCTGACTTAGTATCTGTATAAATCCAAAAATGTTTTTGAATAGATACAAAATAAAAATTCTACGTACTAGAAAATAACTTTCTTTTTAACCTTTTTCCCTACTAGCCACTACCTCAGTTTTCTACTCTCTTTTTAACAAAATTACCCTCAAAGAAATGTCTACACCAGTTATCCTGCCTGCTCCCAATTTCTCTTCCCCTCCATTATGGTGTTTACCTTCCAGACTATCAAATTTCTCTTTGGTCAAGGTTACCAAGGAACGCCACACCATGTAAATCAATATTCTATCCTGGGTCCTCATTCTCCTTCATCTATCAGCAGCATCTGACACGTCAGAGCATTCTTTCTCCAAGCACTTTATTCACTTCTTAGACCCCTACTCCAAGGGTTACTTCCTAACCCAAGGTCACTCCCTCTCAACTCTCCTCCTCCTAAACCTCCATGACACACATCCCCAGAGCTCACTCAGACTTTGTGTCTTTTTTCACCACTCCTTAGCAGATACTATCTATCATCCTACCTCATTATTTCAAATGCTGCCTATACTTTGGTGGCTCCAAAATTTGCATCTACATCTTCAACTTCTCCAAGTACCCGTTCAGTCTCTTCCTCTGGATGGCTACTAGGCATCCAAGCATGCCAGCTTCAGGTCTGCCTCCTTTTTTTCTTCCACATATATCCAAAAACTTTTTCTCTAAACTTTTCCATCTCTGTCAATGACCGCACGGGTCAGACTCTCAGTCATCCTTGATTCCCGCCTTCTTCTCATACCCTCTCAGCTAAGTACACCAGTGCAGCCAGCTGGTCACTATCCTCAATATGCGTGCAGAAGTCTATCATTTCACCATCTGCTGCTCTTGTTCTGGTCATGGCTGCCAGGCCTTTTGATTGAATGGCAGCACCAGCCCAACTATTCCATCCTTGCGAAACAGCAGCCAGAGTGACCCTGCTAAAGAGGTAAGTTAGGTCACATCATGACATCACTCAAACCATCCTATGGAATCCCATTTCACTCAGGATGGAAGTCAAAAGTCAATATAAGGACCCACGAGTACTAAACCTAAAACTTAGAGCCCCATTTTCTCCCCAAACTCATTCCATTTTAGGCCACATTCACTGCCCTCCAGCTTCACTGGTCTTCTTGCTGTTCTGGTGTGCCTAGTGCTAACTGCCTCAGGGCCTTCCCATTTCTATGCCCTCTGCTGAAAATATGCTTTTGTTTTGTTTTGAGACCTCTACATTCCCACGTTCCCTGGCTCCCTTCAGGTTTCTGCCTAATAATCACCTTCTCGGAGAAGGCTTTCTTATATAACCTACCTTCTATAAAATGACATTTCTCTCTGTTCCCTTACCCAGCTTCAAACATCCTCACTGCACATTACATCACATAGGCATCTATTTATGGACCATCTCCTCCACCACCATGCGCATCCCTTTAAGGCAAGGACTCTGTGACATGTGTTTAGTGCTCTAAGCCAGTGTCCTAGACAAGGCTCTTTGTAAGAACAAATAATTATTTGTTGAAGAAACTCTTCAAGAATGAACAAGTCATGTTAAGACAACTCCAAGTTTATCCAGACTGTATAAATTGGTCATGAACCTCGCCAAATACATGAATGCCATTCCAGGATATAGTATGGCCTAAATAAATAAAATAATACTACTAAAATAATCTCAGTAATTACAAATCTCCATTTAGTTTTATACATTGATGGAGATCTTCTTAGCCACTAAAAATGACATCAAGCCACTAAGCCCAGCCACTTTTTGCAAGAGCATGATGATCAATAGGGTTCTCAATGAATCACTCATGTTCATTGTTTCCTGGCCATAATACTGTTTGTATTGAAAAATAAATCTGTCTAATATACACAGACACAAAAGTATTGAACTTTCAATGGTCATCAGAGATCTATTTAACTTTAATCTTTATAATAAAACATGTTAAATATAAAACAAGTGTGGCATTTACCTTTTTTGCTTTGTTTTGTTTTGCTCTGTTTTAACCAAGACTGGCCTCAAACTCACAGTCAAGGTGACTTTGAAATCCTGGTGCCCTTGCCTGTATCTCCTGAGTGCCAAGCACTGTAATAACAAGCATGCCCTACCATATCCATGTAACCTCCTTAAGCCATTATGAATGAAAGCAAATTCTACATTAGTATTTCATATTATTTGTTTCTTAATTGAAGACCATCTTCTTATCAAAGATGGTGAGACCAAAAAGATGCTGTGGTCCACAGCTAGAAAGAACAACAAACAGGAGAGGTGGGACCCCATTTATGTTTCTATTTTAAGAAGCCTGTTAGCTTATGAATACTGCAAGATTCAAGCCTATAATTGAACAATCATTATTTGCAGTGTTAGTTGCACTTTAATGCAAACAAGACAGAAGGCTGACAAAAGGGAAACGAAATGACATCCCAGCCACTAGAATAAACACCCTTATTTGAAAAGGCTACTCATCTTATAGCTCTTTGGGGAAAGCACACACACACACACACACACACACACACACACACACTAAGCAAAACAAGTCCTCTTTGGTGGCATTTGTCAAAACATTTTCAGAATACCCCAAAACTCTTAAGTATGTGTCCCACTCTGGCAGGTCATGTGTCCTAAGGAAGGAGTACATTGCAAGTTAATATCTTCAACAGAAAACGTCAGGGATAGAAGGAATGGCTCTTGAAAATAGCAAAAAAAAAAAAAAATACTAGGAGTAGCGCCTCTAACTTCACAAAAGCAAGCTCTGCTGGGATGCTGGTCACTATTAGCAAAGCTCATTTTGTAGCTGGATATGTAGACCAAGGAAAACGAGGTTCTATAAAAGGTAGTTTATGTAACTTGTGAGAGGAAGCCAAGCAAACCCTTCCTGAAAAGATGACAACGAGGTGGGGACCTGGGAGAGAGTCAGGGAATACAGAAGTGTAGACGCTTGGGGGAAAGAAACAGGATTGCCTCCAGCACAGGAGACACCTGATACACTGACCTTATACACTGTGATGGCAGCTGAGAGGGCAAGAACCTCATAACCAGGAACAGCCAGAGCCTTTCCCACAAAAGTTGCATGAGGCAGAAATACTTACAGATGCTAGCACACAGGAACTTGTAGATCTCTGCAATTTTGATTTTCAATTGTATCCTAATACCCATACTAATATGACAATAGCAGATATAATACTGTAGGTAGTTTTGCTAATACTGAATGTTTACTAAACATACAGTATGTGCTGAGGATTGTGGGTGTGTTGAACATGTCACCGTGTTTTATAAAAGCATTTACTAAGTCTCACTTAATGATATAATGACAACCTGTATTATGCAAATGCATATACCTAGCTCTCAACCTCTCTGCAATGGGGCCAAGAATCAAGAAGGAAACAAAATCAGACACCCCACACTCAGGTACTAACTTTCCAGGACCACCTTTGAGAAGAAGTCCTCTTGAAGTCATCACAAGAGAAATCATTGAATTTGGAACCTGAAAGCTCAGAGGTGGGCTGACTTAAGAGCTCAAAAGAAAAACTTAAGGAGGAATCGTTTCACTGCCCTGCTTACCTCATTACAATCTGGTGGCTTATTGATATCAGTGTGCAATAATTCCTTGAGGATTAAGTATCTTGGTATGATCCCTGTGTTGCCCTCTTAGAGAATCATGCACACTCCATTTCATTAATGATGCCTATAATGATCCTCACTCATCAAACAGATTACATTATAGATAATGCATTTTACAATAAGACGAAAGAGTATTTGAATAGATTCCATCCATTGTTAGTCAAATAAATTTTGGGGGGCCAAACACTACCTAGCTGTTTAAAAAAAAAAGAAAGAAAGAAAAGAGAAAAACTTGACAATTAAGGACAACTTGAATGAGTAACTGCTGAAAATTCCAGAAGCTGAACTTTCAGGAAACGTGCATGGCAGGTGGTGCGCAAGCATCCTAATCCATGCTGTTGCTGAGGCGACGACTCCAGTGGAATGGGGGCTCCAGGAACTTATTCCTGTGCACTGCAGGACCTGATTCCTAACAGTAGCTCTGACGGTATGGAAACAACCACTGAACGCCTCCCCAAGATATCTATAGTTGGCACAAATCTGGAAAAGTCTACAGAAGTGGCAGTCATCGTTAGGTTTGTAAGAGAGTGTAAAATGATTGATCCTTATTGTAAGTGCATATGGAACTCACCACTTATATATCTGTATTTTTCTTGGGGACTGCCTACCAACAGGTTGAAGGCAGACAGTCAGGGGATGCAGAATTTGAAGTGAGAAGGGACCCTGATGAGATACTGACAACCAGAGCTGGGTGTGGGTACCCCTGCTTTAAGTATGAGATTATTAAATGGCATAAGGTCATTTCCTTCGGCAAGGACACAGCTCTGGTTAAGTGGCTGAAGCTCTGTATCATACAGGGCTAGTGCTAAAATATGTCATGAAAAGGGGTTCTTTCCTTTCCCTTTTCAGTTGAAAGGTTTCCTTTTTTTGTGAAAGAGAAAATAGACGTTCTGAGTTGTGTTGAACATCCTCTGAACAGAAACTTTCCGACAGGACCAAAAAAAGCAGCACAGAGCTGCACTGTGACTTTTGAGCTGACTCTGAGGAACCCACTGCCTTCCAGGGCTGCATTTCATCAGAACCCCCAAAGAAAGTAGCTCCAAGCCAGGCTAGAGCCGCAGGCGTCTACGTGCCCCCACACTACCTGAGCACAGGACCCAATGAAAGAAAGAGGAATCTCCAGTGAAACTTCTCACTTCCTGCCGCTAGTGAGAGAGGCTGGACTGGCTCCCTTCTTGGTTTCAGACAAGCTGTAAACACAACCATCCAGTTTGCCAGTGGGCCACAGGCTGAGGGGGGTCGGGGCAGGAGGGGTGGGGGAGCGCTTCTGAAAGCATCTCTGCGTCCTGCTCCCTTTCCTTCCTCTGACCAGGGTCTTTTCTATACAGATAACGGTACCAAACGCCCTCCACTTCCTAGAGTCCTCATGTATGGCATGGTTCCTCTTTCCAGAACGTGGAGACCAAATGCAAAGTAAAAAACAACTCAAAAGAAAATTATTCCATCACTTCATTTCACCCTTTGTCATTGTTATTTTAGAGCTGGGCCAGACTCTTTGTTAACACACACGGGGGGCGGGAGGGGGCGCACAAAGGTGAAATGG